>JAVTVY010017021.1:0-62723 GCA_036873755.1 Hanleya hanleyi | reverse complement strand
TAGGTTTATCATAAAAATTTTCACATGCGAAGAAGATGGCCAACACCAACCGACTTCCCGTGAGAAAAGAACGTATTATGCGCCAATTTGTTAGGCGCTTCTGGCGTGACGAATTTAACAGTTGGAGAGCCACCTTACTGCATAAAGATGAGGGCCACAACACCACGGCGAATAATGTGAGGGCACTGTTGGTTGCCGCACATTCTACCATCAGCGAGGGGGACTGGTTTGACCAATTACAACAACTGATGAATGTGATGCATCCCAGTCCTCCTGGCCCAGCGGCAACCACAGTGCCCGATTTGACCTGTGACGAAGTCCTGCCCCCGGCATCACCCATCACACCGCCGACCAGTACAGCGCCGAGCAGTGCAGCGGGCCGGGCAGAAACAGAGGAAGAGAAACCACCATCACCCTTCCCTCTAGAGGACTTCCCTTCCTGGGCGGGCGGTGAGGATGATGATCATGAAGATGACACCCCTATCATCGTATTTGAACAGCCTCCCCCCACGGTTGCGGCAGCGAGATTTGCTGATGGACGCCCCCTGGATGCGGACATCGATGAACAGTACGGCATCAGCCCTTACCGCTACTTCCCTGTAAGCCACTTTGTCAGCCAAAAGACCACCAAGGAGATGTAAGCTACTCTCCACCCAGAATAAACTGGGAAAAAAAATTATTGCCCTTTTCAGGGCAAACCATTCCTTCCGAAGGAGGATACTTCTAACTAGCACATAAATTTAACGCACAGAATGTCCTACATTACTCCCTTTTCATTAGCAAATCAAAAAATACAATCCCTGGCCTATATGAAAAACGTTCTTGTCAGAACGGATCTCTATCACATATATCAAACACAGGATTTTTTTTCTTTTTGCCCCATTAATTAATAAACAATCTGCGCGATAACGGATTGTTATATTTTTTTTCAACCGGGGGGACATAACCCCGAATAATGGATAATTTATTTTTGATAAAAATAGCCCGAATGCATAACGGGGCTTTTATTTTTGAATGAACACAGGGGTTATAAGGTGTGGGGATTTCGTTTTTTAATTGTGTGCGTGTGATTAGCAGTTCTCTTTCGGAAAAGATAATTGGGGTAATTTATTTTTGATAAAAATAGCCCGAACGGGGCTTTTATTTTGAATGAACACAGGGGTTATAAGGTGTGGGGATCTCGTTTTTAATTTTGTGCGTGTGTTTAGCAGTTCTCTTTCGGAAAAGATAATGTCCTGAAAAGGACAATTTTTTTTTTTCTGTTTTTCTTTTTTTTGCTATGTAATAAATTACATCGTTGAGGGCATCTGAAGTCGGCGTCTTCTCTCAGCGCATACGGTACAGGTAAGCGGTAATAGTTCACACGGTTGAGGATGATTAGCGTCTGCACAGGTAGGTATTTGGGCCCGACGATGGATGCAGACTTCACACAATGCCGAATGACCGCACGGGGCTATGGCAAACCGGGCAAATTGGTTCGAACATTCTACACAGGGTAAATATAATTGCTTTTGTCTTTCTGTGTTACAGCCCAATGTTGAAGTGGAGATCGCCCATACATAATACACCTCATCGTGCATTTTTTGGAGGGGAGGTGTCCTCTCTCTCTTGCCCCTTGTATCTTCCCTCTTGCGTAGCCGGACATCTTTTCTTTTTTTCTGTACTCGCTTCTTCTTCTTCTTCTTCTGGGTGAAATGTTCGCCTCTGTTGTCTGTTGCCTTGGCATCGGGTCTTTTTTCTTCTTCTTCTGTAGCCTGGGTGCTTCCCTCTGTTTCGGCGGGTCTCTCTTGTACCGGGTCGTCTGGAGCTGGGGATGATTTCAACATCTTTTCTAACTCGGTGTGTATCTTGTCAAAACAGGGGTCGACGGCTGGAAAAACATCCGGTAAAGTTGAAGCAGGCTGATTCCCAGGTGAAGGAGGAAATAATTCTGCCATGATATCAGTTATCCAGGGTTGGTCATGACCTTCCAAACTTATGATATTCCCGTAGAGTTGATTTTCATCATGGGTGATGAAGTCGTCAATATCCTTGATTTCAATCAGCGGTAGTGACTGCATGACTGGGTATTGGTGAATAATTAAAAAATACAGCGGGTATTTATAGTGTAATTCACGCGGACGTCAGCGATAACACTCTAGCTGTGTGATATATTTTTACGACACTGCCAATATTTGTGTTTCTCCCCCATTTTAAAAACGACTGTCATTTTTCAATACCTATCAACCCACCTATATTTTTATTGCAAGTTGCACTGAGGCAATTCAATGTATTGTATAAAAAAATTTAACCGTCTAACGCTACACACTACCGCTATTTATTAATTTTTATTCATTTTAAACCCATAAAAATCGTGTACGGGAGTCTGAAACACCAAATATATGGGAAATAAATTAATTTTCCTGACTAAAAAAACGTGTATAGACTCCGGGTGACAGTCGTCTAATAGTTCCATGAAAATTGTGACGGGTTTTATCGAAAAAATAATAAGAAATTTAATGATTTGGGACAAGGGGTACATACACAGCACAGTGGGATTCTTGCACTGGCTGACGCCGGTGAGTGGGTGGGTTCAAAATGGCGTCTGTGGATTGACCGTCATTTTGTACTCCCAATCACTATACAGTGGGTCAGCCTATATCTCGCACTCACTGACGCCGGTGAGTGGGTGGGTTAAAAATGGAGGACTGTGCATCACGGCCATTTTGTACTCACCTCCCCACTAGACTATAAAAAGCCTATAATTTTGATATGTATTCACCAATACACCATCATGAGTTTTCGAAGACGACGTGCCCCTCTGTTTACACATCATCCGACTCGAGACCCGAGAATTGCTCAGACAGAAGAACTCAGAGAAATCGTTGCCCATGAAGAAGAAGATGGAAGGGAATTGACGATCATCTCCAGTTTTCAGCGAGTACTTGAAGATGAATCCACGTTAATCAACAGTACCGAAGCACTCGCACAACAATTGCGGGAAGAAGTAAGAACAGAAGAAAGTAGCCGGCTGCGAAGACTGAGTGAACAACAGGACCAAGACATACACAGAATGGAAGAAAACGATAGTGATGCGACGGAAGGTGGAAGCGAACAAGACGAGCTGCCCTGGCTAAATTCTAGTAGACCTCCCACAACAACCACGATGACACCGCCTGTCTACACTGAAAGTATAAGGACTGAAGCCCCTACAGCCGGACCTCCTACCATTGCCGAAACTCCCACAATTTCAGCGGCAGAAACACCACAACCCTGTCGCCACCAAGTCGAGATAATCCAACTCAATGAACAGATTATGGTCATGCAGAGAGGACTGGATGGGATGGAGACCACCCTCAATGGAATGGAAGCGCAAATTACCATACTCAAGAAAGAACGTCGTGTCGAAGAGAAAAAAACACGATGCAGTATCTGTACGGAGGAGGAAAGTTGGTATGCCGTGTTACCCTGTGGACATCTTTGCCTATGTAAGGATTGCTGGGTAACCCTGACGTGTCAAGGTGCGATGTGTCGATGCATTGATGCCGGCGAGTCCCATTTGAAAATAAAATGTCCGATATGCAGAAAACATGTAGGAGGCGTGAAGAGAATATTCCGCGCCTGAGTGTGTCGTATCACGCTATCAACGGCCCTTTTCAGGGCCAACCCATCTTTCCGGAAGAGAAAACTTCTTTCCTAAGCACACCAACTAACACTAGATGTCCCTCATCCTTTTTCCCCAAAAAAAATTTTTTTCAAAAAAATTTTTTTTTTTTTTTTTCAAAACAATAACAAAAGAATGTGAAGTAAAAACCCGTCCTTCGGATGGAAAAGTGGTTTTAAATTTTATTTTGAGGTAGAGGGTCGAGTGAGGTACCATATTGAAGCTGACGTGAAATGCTTCACAATGATACCTCACTCGACCCGATTGGCCCACTAGGGGCTGCCCTAACTCCAAAAAAGGCTATTTTGAATTTTCTGCGCATGCGCGAAGGTCGAAGGCTATGAAAATAGCCTTTTGGGGTTAGAGGCGTCCCTAATGGACCCATCGGGTCGAGTGAGGTATTAAATTGAAGGTAACGTGAAGGAGCATCTGATAGACTGGGTATGGGCTTGAATTAGGGTAATTGTGCGCATGCGCGAAGATCATATGAAAAATATCAATCTTCAAAAATAGCCTTTTTGGAGTTAGAGGCGTCCCTAATGGACCAATCGGGTCGAGTGAGGTATCAAATTGAAGGTAACGTGAAGGAGCATCTGATGAACTGGAGTAGGTTGAACTATAAGCATTCTGCGCATGCGCAATCTTCAAAATAGCCTTTTTTGGAGTTAGGGCAGCCCCTAGTGGTCCAATCGGGTCGAGTGAGGTATCAATGTAAAGCATTTCACGTCAGCTTCCATTTAATACTTCACTCGACCCACTACCTGCAAAATAAAAAAAATAAAAAAATCTTCGTACACAAGGTGTTGACATTTATCTGCAAAATAGCCTTTTTGGAGCTAGGGGAGCCCCTAGTGGCCCGATGGAGCCGAGTGAGGTATCAATGTGAAGGTGAGATGAAGGGTCATCTGATGGACTGGTGTGGGTTGAACTATCAACATTCTGCGCATGCGCAAGAATGGAAATAGACGTTTTTGGAGCTATTTGACTATTAAAAAAGGAAAAAAATGAACACTAAGCATTTTTTTAAATTACTATTTTTTTATTAACACACAATGAACGTATTCACAATTGAATTTAATACAATTATAGGTAAGTATTGAATTTTTTTAATACAATTAACAGTGAAAAAACTCTGAATTTTTGTAATACAATCTCTCCAGATCAATACATGTTTTTCCTTGTTCTCAATAGTTGGTCAACAAGACTTGTTTGAATTCATCATCATCTTTCCGTCCTTGGTGCACATAGATGTATGTGACGATCTCTTCACGTGGGATTTTGGAAGGACAAGCCGCTACCACTGCCGTGGCAATTTGCGCCTCCGTCACAGCCTGTAGTGCTTCAGTGAGGGTGGCGTATGAGGCTACCAGAGTGTTCATGTGAGGTCTAATGAGCTGCAGAACTGTCTCGATGTACTTCTCATATATATAGTGCGACACCTGGTAGGTCAGAGTTTGACGAATTGTACTGGCTAGACGCTGCAACTCCCGCCAGGCCGCTAATTTCAATGTCACCCCTTGAGGACAAGCCACCAGCTCTTGCGTATCTAACCTTTTTCGCCATTTTCGAATATGCACCAAGAGCTGGTCATTGAAATAAGCACAGCTCACATAGATGTCGTCACCCACAGGAAATTTCGTTTCGTCATTCCCCTGGTCACGAATAACCGCATCAATGGCGTAATCAAGGGCCTCCAGTTGTTGCCAGGTGTCCAAGTTCATGGCTATATGCTTACCAGGTCTGTCATTAAAGCCCGCTGCATTAAAATGCACTTCTTCGTCTTTGACACTCACGGTTAAATAGGGTGTGAGCTCCCAAATGTCCTTGTGAGCTGCCTGGTGAGCCGCGTCGATCAGATTGTTGATCTCCTGGACAGACAGAGGAAGTTCTTGTTTCACTTGCTGGTTCTCAACCACAGGTATTACTAACGGTGTTAGTCGAGGGCGTTTGGCACGTCCAGCCCGTTTAACAGGTGGAGTACTCTCTGGGCTAGTACGTTTGCTAGCTGTACGCTCTTCGTCCACCACTAACATATCCTCATCTGGTAGAACGTCGTCGTCGGCTTTCAATAGATCTGCTAGTTCTTCATTTCCCGTGATCTTCAGCCCCTCCACCAAGAGTAGACATGCATAGGGGCCATGGAGCAGTAGAAAGTCGATGAGAGCTTTGTTTTGTCCTGTAAAAGTTTTCTCGGCCATGATATCGTCGACATGCTCTTTCATGAGTATGTGTTCCTGCATAAGGAAATCACATAGTTCACCCACACGCACTATTTTATCAATGAAGCGAACACGGTTGTTTCGAAGCGACACTAGCACGGTTGGCTCCATGACTATAGGCTCAGGCTGATGAGCAACTGCTACGGTGTAAAAGTAGGGTGAATGGGCACCGGTAAAAGTGAAAAAAGTAAAAGGTTCACAGCCCATACAACACAGGCAAGCTGACTGGATGACTGGCTGGCTGACTGGCTGGCTGGCTAGAGGTGAAGCAGACTAGAGGTGAAACAGGCAGGCTGGCTGGTCAGGTCAGGTAAGTCAGAGTGCTCCACAAAGTAGTGCAATTGAATACACCCCTTTCCCTAAAAATCGACTGCTTTTATACGTTTTCCCCGTGAGTGGGTGGGTTCAAAATGGCGGACCCTTATTTTACACACACAACACCCTAAGCCACCATTTTAAACCCACCCACTCACATCCCAGGTCAAATCAGTGCACCCGAGTGAGTGGGTGGGTTCAAAATGGCGGACTTTCAACGTCCCAGAGAAAATAACCGACCGCCATTTTGAACCCACCCACTCACAGACCCCGGTGCGTGAGTGGGTGGGTTCAAAATGGCGGACCCTTATTTTACAAAAACAACACCACAAGCCGCCATTTTAAACCCACCCACTCACATCCCAGGTCAAATCAGTGCAACCGAGTGAGTGGGTGGGTTCAAAATGGCGGACTTTCAACGTCCCAGAGAAAATAACCGGCCGCCATTTTGAACCCACCCACTCACAGACCCCGGTGAGTGGGTGGGTTCAAAATGGCGGACCCTTATTTTACAAAAACAACACCACAAGCCGCCATTTTAAACCCACCCACTCACATCCCAGGTCAAATCAGTGCAACCGAGTGAGTGGGTGGGTTCAAAATGGCGGACTTTCAACGTCCCAGAGAAAATAACCGGCCGCCATTTTGAACCCACCCACTCACATCTCAACTCACACATGCGCACAAACACACTTATGACGTCACACACAGGTCTGCGCATGCGCAGTGAAGCGCTAATCGGACGATTTACGCTAACCCTACTACTCATATATTTTATGGAGTTTTTCAGAAAAGTTGAAGAAGGGTTACGGAGGATTGCACGTCTTTCCTTTTCAATTTCAATAGCTCACAAGTCTCCTGAAATAAGGGCACGAGTGTGCCCATTTAGAAAATATATACTTTTATAAGGTTTTTGTTAAAGATTTTACATCTATTTATGGCCGAAGATTCGAACCAATGCCTGTTTTTTAGCCGCACATCATTTAGGTGTGGAATGCACCCCTAGGTTTTGTAAAGCTTCCAGCTTTCATTTCCGATATCGGAAATTCTAATTCCCGATATCGGAAATTCTATTTCCGATATCGGGAATTGCAATTTCCGATATCCGGAATTGCAATTTCCGATATCGGGAATTGAATTCCCGATATCGAAAATTCGGAATAAAAAGCACTTTGGCTTGCCATAAAAACACGTTAAACGCATCTCCGGCAACCTGATACCCCGGAGCTTCCGGGGCCTGCGGAATGTAACCAAATTTAATGTATAATTCTTAACGAAAAGAGACGTATTAAGCTTGAGGTGTGTCTGGTAATCCGTGTAGTAGTCTAACTTCAGTTCTCCATGTGATAGCTCCAGTTCGAGGGTACGATTTGTGACCAGCCTTTGGGTATGCCGGTACTTGGTCGTGGCATCACCCCAAGTCATATGGTTCTTCTGACAAAGCAGACCGAAGACAGCTATTTAATCCAGCAGGACGAAGACTAGCCGTTTTATTATTGAAGGGCTTTCCGAACAGCATTCGTGATCCCATGGCTTCTCCGAACATACCCCATCTTCACCACGTCAAGGTTTCTATTTGTGAGCCAAAGGCGAACCCTTGACCAAATTGCATAGCAAACCGCGTTCCGCCCACACTCCAGTTACGTGACCTAGAAAAACTGCGCTGATGGTATCATCAATACGTTTGGGTTTTACTTTCGCTGCTAAACTATTCGCTGATACCGAATGTAAAATATTTAATCCGAGCACGCATAACAATAAAATAGAAATCCGTGCGTTTCAACCCAATTCAAGTCATTCAATGGGAAGGTGAGGCCGGATACACTGACATCGCGGACCGCCTTTAAAGCTTCGCTTTTTTTTGCATTTGCCTGTCTTGTTGGAAGTTTGATGGTAGATGAATGGGTTTATTTTCTCTTCAAATAAGTTTTGTTTTAAACTATGTTTCCTTTATATTTATTAATGTTCATAGTTTTTGAAAAGGTGCATGTCCATCTGCCCCTGGGTATCGCGCAAGCTATGTTTTTTTCGAAACAGTTGTCACGGTCGCCATGGTCGCGGTGCTTAATTGATCTGATTGGTCAATATGTGCAGGATGCCGCTGTTTTGTCGTTGATCGCGATACATTGCCCAAACGTACCAGGGGCTATATCTAGGATAGAGATACCCCTGGTTTTAGCGAGGATGAACATACCCATGATTTGAGTGAATTAAGCGCCCGGCAATGTGTCGACTCGTATGTTTCATTCCCTTCTGGTTGTTTTGATGTCCGATGTTCGTATCCTTGAATGTTTTGACATTAGAGACGCTCCATGTCATTTCTTCCCGGATGTCTAAGGGGTTAGTCCTTCAGCTTCAGTTCTTCAGCTTTCGACTAAACCTTAGTCGCGTTACCTGCATAATAAAAATGTATCTTGGAAGAAAAAAAAACGTGTTGATTTTGAGGCCAACATTTGGCAAGGGTCACCAAAGTCCCAAATAAGACAATGCTGTATTTATGGGGGGAATTACCATTGAGCACCAGCATATGTAAACATGACTAATTTTACTGTATATCTTCTCCCATTGTCATGACTGTGCACCAGAGTTATCTCCATGTGAGATCGTAACTATTAAAAAACGGGGTTCATACTTTATGTAAGAATCACGAGACAATGCATACAATAGCCACGTCTGGGGACAACAATGTGTCTAGACCTGTGCCTTTTCAACGACACAAAGACCCAGACAATAGTTCCTACATGAAGTATCGACCAAAAACGGCGTGTTTTGAAGCAATATTGGCTCTTTTTTCTTTCTTTTTTTTTCTCAAGCGTACATTCTATGCATTTAGTATATTACCAGAAAAGAAAGGAAGTAATAGCAGCATTAATTAATAACCTCTTTGTTGTTCAAGTTTTGAACTAAATACGTGTAGATATCCCAAAATGAATCGAACACAAAATGTTCTCCTGTACCGTGCACAATCGGAAATCTTCACTCTTTGTTCGAACACGAGTGTGATATGTCCAATATTTTAAAAGATAGCGAAATAGAACAGAGCATTAAGACCATCAGTAATGATTCATAATATGGCTAATCTATTTTGTGTTTTCAGCACGATGTCAGTGTCCGTTATAATAAAGAACGCGGCGACTACAACGGGGGAAGGTCCTCACTGGGAAGAGTCCACTCAGTCACTACTATACGTAGACATCGTTAGTGGTTATGTTCACCGGTGGAACTCCCAAACGGGAGAGGACCAAAAGCTTCACTTGGGTAAGACCATCTTCATTTTATCAAATTAAAATCAACTTCCCTAAATATATCTGGCCCTCTTCAATGTTCAAAGAACTTATAAATAGACACGAGCGAAATGTGTCACACTCAAAATAATAATCCGTTAAAATTTAACGTATTACTATCCGTTAGGTAGTTTTAACGGATTAATCCGTTATATAAACGGAAATAGTACGTTATAGTAAGGGAATCTTCCGTTGTTGTATTCCACTGACGGACTCATCCGTTACATCAACGGAATATCCCATCAGTCAGCAAGTAATCATTGGTCCCACCTGGGCAAACGTGGGCATGTCGCGGGCTGTGGGGGCATGGACAACCCTACACTGGCCCCAAGTGGGTTAAGTACTGGGAAGCCCACATTCTGAATTGGGCTGTGTTGGCATCTCCACATTAACCTAACCACACCGGGCCGTCGTGGGCATCACCGCACCAAGAGTTATCTAACTTGAATGAACCTACTCATTTGTTTTACTTTTATGAGCAGGAAATTGTAATTTTAAAATTTATCTGCATGTATAATTACGTTTGCGATTAATGAGCAATATCGGAATTATATGCCAAACATGTCCGACTCTGTCCGATCGATAGAATTTTAATTTTTTTAATTTCTTCCTCGACAAAGAGAAAGCACTGAATTAAAAACCACATGAGAGTTAATCAGCGCAGTCAATATCAATGCGGTTTGAGTTAAAATCATTAAACATTGGATATTACGAACGATTCCGATGATCTATATACTGAGAGGATTATTCTCTTAACTCGGACGTTAGAGTTACGTGAAAAAGTCCACTCAATATAAACCCAGTTTGCATGGGATAAAATTTAATAAATTTCCGGTTACCAGCAAGGGCCCAACGTTGAATCCGTTAAAAAATAAGAATCCGTTACAATAACGGAATATTCCCTCGATTCCCTGGGGACGGACTTTTCCGTTAAATTTAACGGATAATAAAATCCGTTGAATCCGTTAAAAAATAGGAATCCGTTACAATAACGGAATATTCCCTTGATTCCCTGGGGACGGATTTTTTCCGTTCGAGTAAACGGAATTTTATTTTGAGTGCAGGTTAGAGCGTTATTAATTGGCTGACCTGTATCACTTGGCTAACATAAGCACCATATTAGCAGGAATGACGCCGCTACTTGAGGATGATGTCACTCTATACACAATCGGCGTGTAGGTTCTGATTGGTCCGTCTCTCGTTCATAGGTGAAATTTACACCTCGGATTTTGAATACTGAAGGGGATCAGATAAATCAAGGCAGGTTCGAAGCGGGAACATAGAAAACTATTACGCGTTCAGCAAGTGTTACAATTTAGGCATTCTATACTAAGTCTTTTGAAATTGAACACCTCAGTTTAGAGTGTAGAGTGCAAACTGATTTTGGGAAATATAAACATTTATGTGAATGTTGATCTGTCTATATATAGGCAAAGATGTGACGCTGATCGTGCCGTGTAGTACGGGAGGGTACATCGTCTCCATAGGTCAGAAACTCTGTCACCTAGACTGGAACACCAAAATGGTCACGAAGATAACGCAAGTGGACAGCGGCACGAAGAACAGGTTCAACGATGGTAAATGTGATGAAAACGGACGTCTTTGGGCAGGTATGTCTGTTTGATAAGCCTCGTACACATGCATCCGTTTTTCCACCAATGACAATGCAACAGCCATAATGCTGCGATGGCATAGAAATCGGTCATATAAAAATGAACTGGGGCGTACACATACGCTCGGCATGGCAACGGCAACGGCAACGCGATAGCACGGTTTGGAATCGGTCCATGGGCGATTTTTGACTGTTTCCGGACAAAAAGTGACGTAACCACAGCCATACACATGCTTTCTGAGAGGGCAGAGTAGCTGCATTCTCACAAGAAGATGTCCCGAAAACTGAAATGTACATTTCTATGTCGCATTACCGTTGTCGCATTGTCGGAAAGAATACCGATGAATGTGTACGAAGCTTCAGTCTAATATCATACATGATCTAGTTATTTCAATGCATTACGATCCGTCAAAAATAGAGCAGAGAATGGAATGATTAAATTAATCCCAATTAACTGTTTACCAAAAGAGCAAATGTAAAAGATTTGCAGTTCAAATCGCACAAGGACATAATCTTCGTTTCCCATGGCTTTCAGAAGTAAAATATTAGTGTATTATTAACATGTATAAATAGAAAGAACGAAAACCCAAGAGTGTGTCCTTCGCTACAAATAACTGGCCATGTTATCGCTATTCTCTAGTCGCTCATTTTATTTGTCTATACGGATCATTATAATGACAAAATTTAAGAACATCTCACTTGCTATTAAAGACGGGTGAGTGTAGCAGGATCCCGTACAATGGCGATGTCATTCCAACATCATGAAGATAATTTGAACTGTTTCACCATACATATTGACTAGATCATGTAGTCGATCCTTATTTTCAAATGAACCCAATTTATATTTTTGACGGGTTCTCCACCATATTGTCACAGGTTATTCCCTCACTTAAAGTGAGTGAGTGAGTGAGTTACGGTTTAAAGTCGCGTTCAACAGTATTTTGGCCATATAGCGACGATATAACTATAACTATATGTAATTTGGCATTACAACCATCATGTAGAGGAATTTATCTTCCCCTCATGGTACAAAACATGGGCCCCTCACTGATAGTGTCCATTCGTGGATTGATAGATTCCAATCCTGGACCGCGGTGACATTTGGTCACTTTGTATACAGAATTACAGGTACACATTCGCATTGACGCCATTTTCAAACTTGGGAGACCAGTGTTGAGCTCAGGCATTGTGTAGGTTCATGCCGTTTTGTATCTAGATATATTCATATATAGTATAGGCCTATCTGGATATAGTATTGAAATTAACTTCCTTTAAATACAGGAACGATGGGTCATGAGCCTAAACCGGCAGAAGTAGAAATGGAAATGGGTTCGTTGTACACCTTGAGCAAGGACCGTAAAGTGAAAAAACATCTGGACAAGATTAACCTCAGTAACGGCCTCGCCTGGTCAGTCGACAACAAAACCATGTACTTTATAGACACTATTCCTGGAAACGTCTTCGCCTTCGACTTCGACTTGGCAAATGGCACAATAAATACAGGTATGTAAGCAGTAGAGACATGCGAGTAGAAGGTCCCAAAACAGAGGTAAACCTGTATCTTTTCTTAGTCTTCATTTATATCAGAAGCCCGTTAATCTTATCAGCATATGTATAGTAACTAGTAACTAGGAACTCCTCCATGGGATTAACACATTCCTTCTATTCTCTATGGGAAAACCAATCTCGTAAGGTCTCGGTAAATCGCAGCAGAGCAGGACTTTCCAAGGAATGTGTATCTTTAACACCACAATTTTGTCACACTGGAGCTCCACTGTAACTCGACGGGCAGCGAACGGGCACAATTTCACTGTAAACTCGTCATTGGCCAAAACTTCACACAGTACAACTCGGTCGGCAACAGTATTAGAATTGAACGTGGCGAGCCATTCTCGGAAATTCGACGTTTGCCTTAACGCTTCCATTTTTTCCACTCCGATTTCCTGCTCAGCTATCAAATTAACAAAAGTCTGTCGTATAAGAACCTCTGATCGACAGCCTCACTGTTCGTGCTGCAGTCACGGTTAATCGGCATGATAGAAGATTCGAAATGGTTTAAGTGTACACCGGTAAGTCAGCACACGTAAATCAAGATACAATAAATATCACAGAAACGATGAATACTAATGAGCCTGAAACAAGGAAGCACGTATATGACCTCAGCATGAACTTAAAATTCCAGCAAATCTGAAGTTTCAATGTTCAAAGAACAGTAAATCCACAGAATACAAGTACAGAATTTATGCAGTTGGACGACACGTTCACGAAAAAAAAGGAAACTCCATGTAAATCCACAAATAAACGGAGCGGAGACAGAGCAGTTCAAAATACGTAAAAACGACCGTACTGGTTGCACAAACGCGTGGTCTTAGCCATAATCACTCGACACGGGCCCGTGGTATATATAGCATGTACTGACTCTACCATCACCGGTAGAAATGAATATTGGCATCCATGTTTAAATTCCTTGTAGGGATAGTATGGTGATCCGAGCTCCAAACTCCGAGCAGCGCATGTCAGCTGTGAGATTTCCGTTGCCATGGCGATCGGTTTGAGATGAAAAGCCAGGAGAAACACCTCAGATTACACGAGATCCTTCGGGGTAGACTCATGGGAATATTCAATTCATTTAGATAAAGATTTCATCTCCTGATAAGAAGTGCTGTGCGTGCGAACACACATCCTATAGTATGTGGTTTGCCAAACGTCCAGCAGATCAGGGTTTACAGCTGATAGCTATAAAATCCCTTATCCATTAATACGCGATGCCAGGTGATCTCGACGGAATCGGCCGAGCGGTCGGGAATGCGTCAGAAAAATTGAACCGCGCCAGGTCCTTTCACCAACTCAAGCAACCTTTTCCGAAACCCGACCAACAATTTAAATTGCTCAGAAAGGGCGTCTATCGCTGGGGATATATGGCGACACGTTTTACAATGACGGTCCTTCGCGAAAAGAGTATATTATGTTGGCATAGCACTATTTCGTACTAAAAACGTTTCCCAATGGTGTAGGGATCACAAAGTGGAATTCCCCCAGAACATACATGTAAAACTGAAAATTCTTTTAGATTGTATTGATATAAATTCAGCCTAAAGTTGACAGAAAATTAGAATAAATGAATTTAGAAAGAAATATGAAATTTAGTGGAGAATTGGTGGTATGGTCATGCACATAGTTACGAGGTTATCGTTGAAGGCGCCAATTTTGTCCCACTGACAGATGACAGGGAATACAAAAATTGAGCTGGCGTTGGTCATACAATTTCCATTCTTTTGGAAGCTAGTGGAGTCACTTGACAAAGTCATAGTGAATATAAACATCTCATTTGTCAGGCCGTAGCCAAGGGGGATTTTCTGGGTTCGGGCGAACCCCTCTTTCGGAAATATTATATATTTTCTCATATAAATGCCATTTTCAAACACTGAAGCGAACCCCCTATTTCCCCCCTTTTCCCATGCATGGTGTGCCCTTTTAAAGTGAAGACGAACAACCCCTCAGTAAATCCTGGCTACGGCCTTGTTTGTGTAGTGGGTACCTCAGCCGTCTGGAGAACTTCGTGTATTTTGTCGAAAATCGGATCACATTTGGATATTGTTGTTGTTGTTGTGGAAATGGCAGGTCAGTTGCGAAATTTTGTTCTGAACGTTCTATGTGTTGGCATGAAAATGTTCCTGAGATAGATAGATTTATTTTGATATATGATATATGGATAGTTTCTGGTATCAGAGCGAGGCCTCAAACGTAGGGCTAACAGCAAGCCTTTAAGACATTATAGTACATAGCACGTATGCTAGATCAACTGTTGCGCTGTGCAGCCGGCTTCAGTCAGGCACATCGCCCACAACTTGACCCCTATTTTTGACATGTTGTGTGTCAGGTGAGTTCTGGATCAAATCCATGTGAGATTTCTGACGTAATTATTTCTTATCTCATGTACAGCAAGTCGAAGAACGGTATTGAATTTTAAAGAATGCAAAACACACACTCTCGGTCTACCTGATGGGATGACAATTGATACAGAAGGAAAGCTATGGGTGGCATGTTACAGCGCTGGTAAGGTTGTCCGGATTGATCCTGATAATGGTGAGTATATTGATGAGAAGCTACGTTGTGCGGGTCAGAGAGAACCACCTCTCTAAAGTGGAGGTAAAAAAGGTCATTTTTGCCCAATGAACCAACAACCTGTAACCATTTCGGTCATCTATACGCGGTAAGACTGACCCTGGGATCGTGTGTATCCATTTACAGCCTACTTTCGGCAAGTGCGAGAGGGAATTTCCAGAAATCAATACCACGTGACTTCGTCAGCCAATCAGCTAAAGTCTACCGACGTAACCCCAACGTAACTCGCCATTTTCGAATCATGTGATGCCCTACTTGTTGAAAATTACAGATCTATCACACCTCTTGGGTGATACGAAAGTTATTTATACCTATATATTTTGTAAGCCTAGCCTATATCTGTTTCCCAAGTGGTTTGAAAACCTGTAATTTATCAGATTTCTCGAGTCTGTTCTCTGCCGGATGAAGGCCGAACAGAATCCCGTAATATACCGGATATCGCTCCGCAATAATGGAGGCTCACGATTCGCAAGCCATCTTATGGATGGCGAAGTGTACGCAAATGAATGAACCAAGAGACATCCACCAAAGGCAGAAATATCCGCATGGGATGGTAATATAACAAATTGTCGTCTATCTATAATTCGCATATTAATAGACGACATGTTTTGTTCTCTATTCAAAATTTTACTATGCACACTTTCATTGGAAAATCACTGTTACAACATGTAACAATATTTAAGGTAATAATGTGAAAGCTAAGTCGCCTAAGATTTTGGACTGTTATGATGAATGGACCGAACTCAGAGTCGTAAACGAGGTCTGAGGCACAGGCGCTTGTTCTAGATCATGTAAGTCCGTTATTAACTGTGATATTAAAATTTATATATACTCTCCTCCTACTCGATTAATATTAATATCATAATTGATAACTGACCAACTGAGGGACTTGGTTTAATTTAATACTTTACCAACATTGGCATTCACGAGGTATATGCCGTTGCCAGTACGAAAAATATTGCGGCCGCGAACGCTGGTGAGGCAAAGTCAATTATCGATCGCTTCCTGTTGGCCGTTTCGAGACTTAGCCATTTGTGCAGGGTGTTGGCGGATCCGCCAACTGTCTCGCCAGGTCAGTTTCCATTTCGATTTCGAGTCTCGCGTGAGATCACCATCTTCAGCGCAACTTCACTGACGCTTCTACACGATTCCTCGGTCAGTGGAAGTGAATTCCGTTCAGACATTGGAAATGAATTTCAGTCAATATGATGAATGGATAAAGTTAGTAAGCAAAAACGACCTTTTTCACCTCCATTCCAGAGAGGAATCTCTCGAACCTGTTATATCTCAGTTACTTGACGAGTATTGTAATAAGAAGAAAACCACAACTTCTATGTCGCGTGAACTTTGGAAGCTGCGATAATTGTTATAATTGAAAATATTTGTTGGTTTTGGAATCATATAATAATGGAATAAGAGACTGGTTTCTGGAATCCTTTCCTGCATGGATTGTCAACACAACATTAATCTTTCCACACTGCCTCGATCTGAATTTTATCATGACAATGTTAAAATCGCAGTTTATAACCCATGCCAAGTATAGTGGTAATGAAATTCAGAATAGGCCCTATGTTTTGTCTGAACCTAATCACAAATGTACAACAATGAATTCATTTCAGGGACGATATTACGGGAGGTAAATCTTCCTGCAAAGAGGACGACATCGTGTTGTTTTGGGGGCAAGGACTATGACGAGCTGTATGTGACATCCAGCAAGACAGGATACACGGAAGCAGAATTTCTGAAAGATGACCCTCTCGCGGGGTCCATCTTCAAAATTACTGGCCTGGGCGTGAAGGGCAAACCTGCCAATGTGTTCAGTGGTTAGGCCCAATATAATCAAGGGCGTCGCTACCCATGGTGCGTGTGGTGCGAACGCACCCCTTTTTTTGCCCGTGTAATTATGTAAGATATCAAACTCCAGTTTAGCGTTAAAATACGCTAAAATACAGGAAATAAAGCGCGCATTGCTCAGATAGTGAGAAATGGGAAATAAGAACGGATCTACGGGGGTGGGAGGTATATCCGGCAACCTAGGACCCCGGGGCTTCCGGGGCTTAGGCGGCCGCTGGACGCTCACGTTGGTCTAGCAGAATTCGCTTATCTTAGCTTTGTGTAAATCAATCATATTCGTACGCGTATTGGTTTCTATAATGTTCCATGGCGTAAAGGTCATCGTTTTGTATGTATTAAATATAGCTAGAAAGTCAAATGGATTCAGGCATGGTGTGTGATTTTTTTCACATCGATGTGTGCTTATAATTTATGCGAAACAAACGTGAAAATAGAACCATAAATCTTCATACATTATGGTCAGATTTATATCCGGGAAAACGCTTAGAACGCATCTCCGGCGATCTAGGACCCCGGAGCTTCCGGGGCCTAGGCGGCCCCTGGACCCTCGCTTGTTGGGCTGTGATAGTCGACCCCCTTATGAACTTTCGCTAGATTCGCACACCCCTGTTTGAAATTCTAGTGACGCCCCTGATAATAATCAGTGCCTTGTTTCAAACTTTGAACTGTTGGGGTACTAATTATTGAATTGCAGATAGTTTTAAGTAGGCCTATAGATTGAAACGAAAGAAACGCTAAAAATACTCGAGATCTGTAAACTTACAAATTCTGTATGATGTAAATGCTCATTGCCCGAGTTAAAAACGATCGTATGACGAGATAGAATTCTGTCCAACTCCACATTGGTTGACCTCAAATCTGTTACGCCCATTTGGTCCAAGACTGGATACATGTTCAGATGTCATATAATGGTCATTCCATCATCCATGGACAATGCTGTTGCTAAGACAAGTGTCTACATATGATGTACACTATTGTAAAACAGCCTGGAGAAGATCCCAATCGATGTGATTTTTAAAGTCCATGACCATATATTGGTGCACCAGAAGAAGACATTAGGGTAAAATTACTATGGTTAGTCCAAACCTGAGAAGAGATGGAATTGAGGCTACTACTTGAATAAGCTGCTATCCAAATACATCGGGCACACTATTACCAGTTCAGTATTAATAAATAGTGGAAAGCAGACAATGTTTTGAGCAATATATCACTTCAGAGAGCTATCGCCGTCATATGATATCATTTTCAGGTCTACCAACCACGGCATGACCATAACTGTGTAATGGTGCATTTCACTGGGATGCAGGGAGGTTTTGGATTGTTCAGGGGAGGGAGATTCACAGGCTGAGGCCAGATTTACGGTTTGCAAAATGGAATAAAGCTTGACGATTATTTACTACAACCCAGCAACGTTTGGTGCAGTCTGATCCACCGTTGCAAAGGCTTGCGTAAATTTAGTGTAATACATCACTCAGTACCAATACATATTCGAGACCATTGGTTCCTCTATCAATTACAGTGAAGTCCATTGTCAGGATTTCTAAGGGTTTCTTGGCGATGAGGGGAGAGGCAAATGTATGCTTGTTGTTGGAACCGTGATTAACAAGCATGCAACGCTCACATTCCGCACAATACTGGTTGATTGTTTTCAGCATTCTGGGCCAGAATCATCTACTGCGCAATAATAAGCATGTTCTCTTAGGATTTGGGTGCCCACTACCATCATGACTTGATTTTAGAACTCTGGACTGGAGTACCTCAGGCAGAACAGATTGTCTGATGACCTGACCTCGTTCTATGATCTTTCTGAAGAGGACCACACCTTGTAAAACCATGCTATCCTAATACCTCATCAATCTGCACACCTTCAAGTTTTCCTCTTTCATAGTTCTGTACGATGGACGCTTAGCTTGTTTCAAAAACGAAAGAAATCGACTTATATTCGGGTCATCAGCCTGTAATTCGGACATTTCTTCTGAGGATATGGACGTTATTTGAGTAGTTGATGATGGCGGTTGACTGAAAGGCTGTGCAGAAAGTGACTCCAGCAAAAGACAGTCTACATCACTTTGAATAAGCATCAACAGATAATTAGGAAAGCTAGTAGAGGTGGCTGACGCAATTGGTTCAACACCCAATGTTTTCAATCTACCCACTTCTTTCCCACGCTTCACCTTCTTGCTACGAGAATCTGCATTGTGGTTCTTCTTGCTGGAGTCGTGTTTGATCGGGAGATTAAACTGTGAAAGTTCACCAATCTATCTAGTTTCAGTCCCTCTCAATTTGACAGAGGTTTGAACAAAGCTGAGAGAGTCGTCCCTGAATACAGTGCAGTCCACACCAACAAGATCTCAGAAACTTTTCGGCGACGGTCCATTTTAAGGCCAATAAATCTAACTACTGTAATTGTCCATGTTCTTTTCCGTTGGTCGCAGATACCGACTGGCATATCCCAGAGCCACTTCACCACACGTGAGTTTCTGTATTAAGTCTTGGAAAGCACGATCACTCTTCATCCGGTAACCTAACTGCATACCAAACCTGGCCCTTTGCCCAAATTCATACCCTGTAGCAGAGAATGGAGTGGTGCAGCAATTGTAGCAAATCCAGACACAACTTCCTATAATAGCTAGCTATGCATGCCCACATGCCCACAGAACAGACATGTCCAGCATAGCACAAGTATTCTTTGATAAGGTGGCAATTCTCCGATTTCACAGAGGTAGTACCTGGCGAGTCGATCAATAACCATGCCCGGACTTTTTTCTAGGGTTTCCGCGAATGTTGCCGAATATCAGAATGCCGTCTAAGTAATGCAAAAGCGTTTGGAAGTTATCTCCGAATATCTTATCTATGAGACTCATAAATATCCCTGAAGCCCCAGTTAAGCCAAATGGCATCCATAAATATTCATAAAGATCTCCAGTTCCTATTTTAAAGTTTTCTCAGTGCCATCTTCGGATACTGCAATCTGGGGAAATCCAAGATCTAGACAATCTGGACAAAATCTAGACTTCATAAATATTTTGCATCCGTCAAATTGGTCAGTGCCCTCTATCCACAGAAGAGAATATGGGCTCGTACTTCCTTCCACTGGCTGGGTGGGATATGCCTATGCGGAAGTCTACCAGTTATGTTGTCTGAAGTGACAATTGCGGTGTTGCAGCATCGCAGAAGCCAGTGTCATCCTTATCTTTACTGAAGGTTCAGTGTGCTTCGACAAGACCACCTCCAACCAAAGCAAGGACTGCCTTTTTTTTAACTGGTGCTTATACTGTTATAAGCATATGGAGGCAGAAATTCTTCAATGGACGACACCTGATGAGTATTGAATGATAAGACTAGAGGCTTGTAATGAGTCAGTGACTGAGTGAATATGATTTAACGATGCTTTCAACTAACTTTGCTTGAATTTCTCATTAAAAATATCTATGTGAAATTTGGCAACACAATATATCAACAGCATATATGTATTCCAATGGGTACTAATTGTGCACCCCTATTGGCTGACCTATATCTGCTCTCTTATGAATATGACTATTTCTCTTATGAATATGACTATATGCAGGCGCTTTCAAAAACCGATTCATTCAAAGCCCGTTCCTTCTCATTCATCAAACGCTATATAGACGATCTTCTCGCTGTGGATAATAATATAAATGACGCAGTGAAGGATATATATCCACCTTCACTGTATTTGAAGGTAACTACAGATAACCCTACATGCACATCATATTTGGACCTATATCTCTATAAAAATGAAGCGGGCCTTCTCTCTCGTCGATTGTATGACAAAAGAGATGATTACAATTTCGACATCGTAAACTATCCCTTTTTGGACAGTAATATTCCAGTGAGACCTGCATATGGCGTATACATATCACGCCTATTAGCATTTGCTAGATCCTGTGTTAAATGTGACAATTTTAATCAACGCTACAAAACATTGTTGCAGAAACTTATAAAACAGGGCTACACCATCAAGCGCCTCCACTCAAAAGTTTCTCAAATTTGGCGATACATATCGCACGCTGATAGCAAAATACGAGAGTAGCGTGCAAGATCTATGGCGTTACGTTTTGTAACTTGTCTAATTCCGCTTAACCCGGGGCTAGGGGCCGTATGAACCCATGTACTTCAAGATCCTCATGGTGCTCATATGAAGTCACAATCAAGGCGTGACTGAGATACATCATTCTTTAGATGACGACTTTACAACAAATATTATGGATTAAGAATACTGATCAGCGATACGGATTTGATATTTTTGGAACATCACGATGTCTTGCCGGCATCATTGAAAACTGTTGACCGCTTCTCTCTTGCAGGAAACAAGCCTATGTTTATGTATACTATGATTGTCTTTTTGAATTTGGTGCCAATACTGTTATATGGAATATGGAATAGGTCTTTGGACGCGGATATTCTCTAATGGACGACGGCTGAATTATGAATAACGGACCAGACGCTTGTAATTTCAATCCGATCACATTTGAGTCCTATTACTTTTCATACTCCACGGTTAGGATCATATTCCCTTTACACCCGGTCCAGGGCAAGGAACACATTCCCGAATCTCCCGAATTTCCAGTTGCTAACCAATAATCACAGCTGGGGCATTAGGCTAGAGACATTCATGGTCGAGTGAATGGATGACTTAGGCCAGCAGATCCAGACATCATTGATACAGTCTGATATATCACACTGCAGGTTTTGTATTTAAATATTATCCTACTGCTTAGCAATTAGAGTTTTATAGCTGGTATAAATTCTGTCCCTCATTAGCAGAAGGCATTTCTATGAGTTATTAGCTGCTGGGTATGAATCTTCTTAAATCTGGATCACCTCATCACATGGACAACTTACGTCAGAGACACTATTCTTTGTTCTGGCTCAAAGACACCGGGATATATCAAGTCTGGGGATGATTGACAGATCATTTATTTCAAAAGCTGACAAAATTCACCGATTCAGATAGCTTGATTGAAGAGTGAGGTTTAAAGACTTTATACTGAAAATTTCCAGGACAATGCTTGACAAACCCCACCCCCCACCAATTGGAATAAAGAAACAAGGCACCACTGAAATTAGTTCAAATGTATATCTTTTATTTTTCTTTTCATTCCTGGATACAAGAATAGGGTCAGTCTCAAGTATAAAACTACTAAAATATGCATGTTATGTCCTACTAAGGTTGAATCATATATTGATTATATATTATTTATGACCGAAAAGTCAAGTTAGATATATATATATATATTTCTTCATGCAAGATTACCTAGAAAATACCAATGGCTACATCTGTGTGCTCCATGGGCATAACATATACACATTCCCCACAACCCCATGAAAATCTCAGAAATGCTGGATGTTAGCAAGCACAGCCTGAAATGATACAGGAGCTGTGTGTCGACTTAGTCACAGCAACAGCTGTGTACAGACTGCAGGAATCCATCTTGGGGGTAAATGAACGCATGCAATTCTGTAAAGAACTGCATTTCCGACGTTTTCTTGTTCCAAATATTAGAGGATATCCATGCGGAGATATGTCTTATTTTGCTCTGCGAACAGAGTTTAGTTTGTTGTTGATTTCACGATTTCACCTCTGAACACAAATTGAGTCACACAAAAATTACCATTCCAATTACTTTCAGTATGCACGCATGGAACATATCATTCGTAATTTATTATTTTCCTGTGGTCGGATGTATTCCTTATTGGATTCTGGTTGTATTATAACCAAACACGGCACAATTTGGGAAAAAATGAAACCATTTGGGGTATCTGATCAAGATTTTTCTATACTCTCTCAGGTAAAATTACAGGATATCAAATCAGATCAAACTCTCAAAAAAGTTATACATCTGATTTCATTCTCAAGGATAAAGTATAGCACACTGATTGCCATCGTGCTGCCTGCAAACCTAACTTGAAATTTTGTTTCTTTCCACATCTTGCCAACTGTACGATAAATAGCTTGACCTTCGAAGGACAGTATGGTAGTTGCCAGTGGCAGACCCAGCCGCTGGTGATGCATGCAATACCAGGCTGATGCTATTATGTTATGCCCCGCAGTTTGCTGATAAGGTGTGCTAAGAGCCTATTGTTTTCCCACTGGCTTGGGCAAGTATGGGAATATACACATCAAAGCAAAAAAGCCATGTTACCCGTCGGGTCCATGGTAAAACCGATTGAAAACTGGAGTGTAACAATGTGTAATGAGCCCAGCATGAACTGATCCAATATGACAACGAAGGAAGTAGTGTTAGACAAAGGAAAGTACCCGTATGTAAACAATGTCGTGGGATCTCACAAGGAGAATTTGTTATGTGTCACAAATTTGCTGCATCAAATTTCTATATACTGATTATAGTTGTATCACATAAGACATTTTGGTTATGGCCCTCTGCTTATAAAAATATAAAGTTTATGTATAAATATATTGTATATACAATGTACTGTACTATCATTGCAAACACTCAGAACAATTTACTCAATGGAATGAATAGGACCCAGAAACATTAAAGGAACATATTCACTCGAGGGTAAAAAAAAAAACATTCATGTGCTATGATTATGAAGAATTACTTTAAACCTGCGAATTTCATTTTATATTGCTTTACATTCTTTGCTGATCAAAACCTCACTGCATTAACATAGCAAAGATAGGAGGCATTTCTCAATTCTTGATGACTGAGCCATTTCTCACATCTGACCGTGACACAACTCACCAATTTCCATCAGATGAATAATACAGAAGCGCAGTAACTCGGGAAACACTGAGTAAACACATGGTGACGGTCTCAATATTTTGACAAAATTTGATTTGTCATCATCAGGATGTGATTAAACAGTAGTCGCAAACTGCAGTCACAATATCTGCCTGTGGGGTCATAAAATTATTGTCAGTTTGTCTGCATTTTTCCCCATCATGTTATGGAAAATTGTAATGTTGTCCTGCTGGCTAATTGATAAATGATAACTGAAATGAGCATCAGATGAAATACTGAAAATTAAAACGAGGGCAAGGGAAAAATATTTTCTCTTCAGGTACTTCAGGCCCCAAATGATCAGACTTCACAGAATTTATATGAGCAAAGTATCTGTGAAGTTTAACAAAGCCAGGTGAAATGTAAAGCAAGATACAAATGATACTATATTCAATTTTGGAATACAAAGACCTTGTCCTGGACTCCTTAATTAATAGGTTTCTTTGGAAGCATGGGGGTAAGACACCTCTGAACATTTATGAATATTGGTGGAGCATCGGCTCAAGATACAGTCCAGACAAAACTACATTTTTAGTATTACGGTTAATGTGCGAGCATCGAACAAACTACATTGGTGCTAAATATAATCGAAGTCTCAAGGCCTCCTCTACCGAGATTCCACTGGTCAGGAACTGTAAACCTGTCATAAGTTCTACATCTCGTAACCTTGCTACATGATCTCCTAAATACTTCATCAGGTCCTCCTCCTACAAAATAAGACAGGGAAAATGCATCAAAGCTATGACAACTATCTCTTTGAACAAACTGCTTGAAATGGAACAAAATATAGAACTTCCTGGTCTCTTTACAGGGATATTATATAACTCTGAAACCCTCTTCTTGGATTATAAATCTGCAAACAGTAAAACTTGATAATCATTGTAACATATTGACCATTCTTGCTTGCAAGCAACTAGCTGGTATATGCAGAAAGTGTAATTAAGTTTCGTAGAAATTTCTTTATGGATGACTGTTACCTAATGAATGTCAGATGTTTCATTTGCCCTTATATTCAGTGGATACTTGCAACAGATTTGAGAAGGGGATCAAGTGGTCTCAAGAAATACGTAATTTGCATGTGTACCTTATGCTCCGTGATCTGAGCCACACAGACCAGTTTGCAGGAGATATCCCATTCCTGAATATCTATGAATATGCAAGTGTCACTCAAAGTTGAAGAGAAACACTTCAAAACAAGCAGAATGACCAGCTTAGAAATAAAATCCAAGTCGGCCTGCTTCCCACGCTATTCTGTTCAGTGAACATCACAGTTTTAAAGATATCTAGACAGACGAAGGCACACAATCACAGACTTCACAGATTCAAATTAATGGACTGAATATTTGATGTGATAGCTGTTAGCAAAAGACATGGGGTAACTTTCCCCTCTGCATACTGCATTACAAACACATGTATGTATCTCATACATAAGAGACACCATCAAATAATGTTATTCCTGAACATACCATACAGCTGGGAATCTGGTCTGTATGAGGCAGGATAAACGACAGAGTGTAATAGGCTTGACAGTCACCAGCAGGCCTGATGTCCTCACACCATAAGATGGACAGGTAAAAGTGGGTGGCCACAGGCAGGGAGATGGTGTCATTTCTCAGGCTGAGCCTGAAAGAGAACAGAAGGATTAATCCCAGGAGATCTTTCTTATCTTAGGTAAATTGGGTTTTGATGGTTCAATATTACGAATGCCTAGTTGTTTTGAACAGGTTAGAGAGAACTACCTCTCTTAAATGGAGGTAAAAAAGGTCACTTTCGCCTAATGACATATTCATCATATTTGCTTCGGAATTGACAGGCGACTTACTTTATACACTGTTACATGTGATAACAGTGGTTTTCCAATGCATAGTCTAATTGTTAATAGAGAACAAAACATGTCTATTCTTGTGCAAATTTATAGATAGATGAAAAATAGTTTTTTCAGTATCCACCGATGTGGATATATATTCTTAGGGTTGCCTATGGCGGATGTCTCTTCATTCGATATAATCTTGAATTTATTCGACCAAAAAACGGCCCATGTAGGCTTTGTTCAGCTTGTTCAATATTTAACCAATCACAATAATAAAGTAGTCATAAAACCAATCAGGAGAGATTTTCAAATGCCAGCTGTTTAGCAGGAATACAATTGAACTGAAATTCATCAAACATACGGTAAGTTCCTAAGTATTCGTGACCGGAAGTCAATATCTCAGTCGTGAAAAACTGACCACTTCTGAATAGTTTGTGTAGGTCAGTTCAGGAAAACGGACGTTTTCGTAAATTAGAGTCCCCATATTATATGCCCATACCGTTCGACAATGAAAGGTCGCAATACGTAGTAGCTTCTACATCAGCAATAACAGTAATATGACCATTCTTCAAAGACAATTTTTCAAACATGATCAGGGCTATACATTTGAGAGAGAAAGACAGAACTTTTATCAATGGGACAAAAATTAAACATTTATAAACAATGTTACTATTTATAACCAAATCAAACCTGCTTTGATTATGCCTAATCTCCATTAGGAAGAACAATACAAACTGTTAAAACGGAAGTTAAATCTAAAAGTTGTCTCCCCTAGGGGGGAGTTGTCTGCCCCTAGGAGAGCTCTCTCATCCACCCAGTGAGGTTACTATATAAGCTCTGCTCATGCCATTTCTGTCCTCTTTCTCATTGTAATACACCGAGACCTGTAGTGTGCAAGGCCGTGGAGTGAGGGGAAGGAAGGGAGGGACAATCAAATCAAAGCAGGTTTGATTTGGTTATAAATAGTAACATTGTTTATAAATGTTTAATATTTATTTCCCAAATCGTAAACCTGCTTTGATTATGCCTCACTACCAACATATGGAGGTGGGAACCTCGGCCTTGTTGTAGCTCCAATAGCAGGCTGAGTAACCGCTGGGATGACACAGACATGGGCATAGATATGACACATTAATACTCAACAAGAGAAAACCCTGGTCGTAAGCAATGGGTAATTCATGGAGTTGATCATGACACATTAATACTCAACAAGAGAACCCTGGTCAGTGACGCAAATGGGGTAATTCATGGAGTTGATATAGAAGATACTTATCTTGAGTGTCTCATCCATGTAGCTGTGCTCGTGGTTGTGGTTCAACAATATTACCAATACGAAGGAACTCGGGCAGTTGCGCTATGAGTATTCGATTGATAAGCAATGTATGACTGGGGAGAGGCGAAAGCCGAGCTACCCGCCGCATACACGGTGACCAAGTAACACCACTCTCAGTCCACAATCCGACTTAATGTCAACTTCTCTGTACTTTAGTCCTTGAAGCTTGAACCGGTCTTGTGAGTTGACAGCGGATGCCCTGAGTCTACTCTGCATCTTACGTCAACTTCCTGTACTTTATGTCAGTTCTTTGTACGTTGAACTTGTGAGTTGACCGCAGGTGACTCAGCTGAGATGATCTAGAAGAAGGTCATAGCTTCAACCTGAAATGACACAAACAAATCTGCAGTAAAGGCAAAGATTAAAAGTCACAATTGTGTCAGGCCTTAAATGAAGACTTGAGAGATGGTGGCTGGCAAACTGACCTATTACTACTGAGTAGATAACATTTATATCCAATTATTTTTAAGAAAACAGCCTCTCCGTAAGGTACAATTACTAGTGCTGGAAAAGGTCAGCCTGTGCGAGACACGAACCCGCGTCCTCAAGAGTCCGGCACCAAATCGCCAGCAGTAAATGCAAACGGCCCAGACCACTCGGCCATCTCAGCCTCTGCCTAAAATGATCACAGACATGACAATAAATCTCAACAAAAAGAACCCTGGCCGGTAATGCAGTGGGTAATTATGGAGTAGTAATAGAAGATACTTATCTTTTGAGTGTCTTCATCCATGTAGCTGTGATCGTGGTTGTGGTTCAACAATATTACCAATACGAAGGAACTCGGGCAGTTGCGTCGATGAGTATTCGATTGATAAGCAATGTATGACTGGGGAGAGGCGAAAGCCGAGCTAACCCCTGCACACAGTGAACAAGTAACACCACCCTCAGTCCACAATCCGACTTAATGTCAACTTCTCTGTACTTCAGTCTTTGAATCTTGAACCGGTCTTGTGAGTTGACAGCGGATGTCCCGAGTCTGCTCTCCGTGATACGTCCACTTCCTGTAGTTTAATCCCTGTTGCGGACACTGGTAACCTGAAACAGACATTAGTACTCACAAAAGTGTCAGTTCTTTGTACGTTGCACTCGTGAGTTGACAGGAGGTGACTCGACTGAGATGATCTAGAGGGAGGTCATAGCTTCAACCTGAAATGACACAAGCAAATCTGCAGTAAAGGCAAAGATTAAAACTCGTCATTGTGCCAGGCCTTGATAGATGACTCTAGAGTTGGCGGCTGGCAAGCTGACCTATCACTTCTCTTAAGTGATCATATAGTATGTGGACATAAAATCTTTGAATAGCAGCGATGAAGCCGTAAGCTGGTACTGTATAGGCATACCGCACACTAAAACTTACCCAAAGAGAACTCAGGTCGAAGACGCTGAAAATACTCATGGATTAAATCAAAAACTTTATTGTAAATGTGGTACACCATACTCAATAGAAGGGAAACCCCAGTCGAGGAGACGCAGTGGGTGTAGTAATAACCATGTCTAAACCATACTCACCGATGAGACGGGTCTTGTAAGTTGGCTGACTGACCTATTGAGGTGATCATGTAGTATGGTGGACATATATAACTGAAGATGATGCAGCAAGCTGGCTGACTTGCTGCGCAGATGAGAAATGCCCCCCCCCCCTCTTTTTTGCAAGTTAATTGACCACGTGCTGGGCAGCCATCAGCGGACCAAACGTGATCATTCTATCTGATTACACTGACCTGGGACGAATATAGAGGGATAGGAAACGCGGCACCTCTCTTTGAACTAGGGTCTGTCTCGCTAATTGATATGTTAATGAGTGATTAGTGATTGGTTGATTAGTACGCCTCGTCACTGATTGGCTTTTGTGCGCAAAAGACCGTCACGTGTGCTTCGCTGCGAGCCCCGCCCTCTTTCGCTGGTCAATGCTGGGCGAATACACGTGCTTGTCAACTAGGCTCCATTAACGTGAACGCCAGTCAGCTCAATTTAGGCCAAGATTGGTAACCAAAAGAAATCCTTCACAGCTCAACGAGTGGCAAAAGGAATACATCATGCAAACGACAAGAAACAAAACTAGTGCACGGAGAAAAAAAATCTAAAAAAACAAATGACCCAAAAGAGTAGTTCAATCACAAAAACGTACAAGAATTGTGAGATTTGTTCAGAATTCTAGATATATTTAGCATTTTTACGATTTTCACGAGCAATTATTTACAAAAACGAAAATGGAAAATGAAAACATTTTGCGTACTGTCAATGACATGCTTGCATATTTTGTAAAAGTTAGCACAGATATACTTCAAAGCTTGAGATAAATGAGAAGTTTGATCACAAAGAATGAAAAAATGAGTTTTCCTTCCCGCTCCGTCCACTCGGTAACTTATCGGCAGCGCAGAGCGGTCGAAAGTTGTCATGAAAATATGCATCTTTTCGATGAAAATCCCTCAAAAGTTTCTTCTCTCAAAATAGTACCCGTCTCGATCAAATAACCTGATGCAAATTACTGCAGAAGAACGTCTATAAATCTGGTAAAATCTGGAATGAATTCGTAACGAAAACTAGGCGATGCAAAGGCTCACGCGCTTAGAGCGCGAGACCTGCCAGGCGAGACATACGTTCAGCGGGAGCTCGCGGCGGCGCCTTTGATGTCGGGGTACGTTTCATATCCCTTTAATATTCGTCCCAGCACTGACATATCTCTCAGATAGAAATTGGTGAACGTAGAAATTACCATCCATGCACAGGACTGGACAATGTCATAGAGGAACAAACTCGCTCATAAATGCCATGACGTAGTGATGGCACGAATTTGATGAGAAGAAGCAGTAGATAGTAGTGGGGGAGCGTCAATGGCCAACTGATATGACCACTTTATGGCTTCTTCAACCACGAAGCAATGGTATTCATAGTAATGTCACGCACTGCAGACGGGCGAAGGGACAAGAATAATAGACGATGAAAGCCCCGACCGGGATTTTCATCCCCGATCGGGATCGGTACGAGTGAGATAGTGGCGAATGGCTCGAACAGGGCATAACAGAGGGTCGTCTTCGAGGCCATGCACGAAGTCTGATAACGCAGGGATGGAGTACAAACGTTGAGCACACAGACCTAGGCGAACAGACTAATTTTTGGCGATGAACACAGGAATGGGTCGAAAGGAAAAGCGAGACCAATCCGCCGTCCAGGTCATAGATGATCTCTCAAGAGCATGAAGTTCAGACACTCTAGACGCCAAAGCAAAAGCCGCCAGCAAAGCAGTCTTGTAGGAAACAGCTTTGAGAGAGGCGGACTGTAAAGGTTCAAAAGGCAGACGAAACAAAGCGCATAGAACCACACCAACATCCCATTTCGGTAACAGCTAGCGAGTACGACGAGACTGTAAAACGAAAGCGCGAAGAGCGCAGAGATATTGTCATTTAGACTAATGACGATGCCGGAAGAAAAACGTAAAAACCCTAGCCCAAGCAGACCGGAACCCTTAAAAGGTGCTGATTTGAACTTCATATCACGACAAAGGTGAAGGAGGAAGTCAGCTACAGGGGAAAAAGACAGGATGGGCATCACAATCTCGGCACCAGGACGAATAAATCCACTGCAGTGACCGAACCCGAAAAACGAGTGTAATGAGTAAGGTCCTGCATAGAAATGAAAAGCCCTATAAGTTGATGACAGAACTATAATGCCAAAGTCTAAAAAACTGGTCCAACGGTCTATACGGGAACGAAGTACTTGATGGAGAGAGTCGAAAACCTGTCCCCCAAAGTACACCGCGAAAAATATTGTGTTGTTCTAACACAATTTGTGCTAAAATGGTTTCAACACAAAAAGTTTGTGTTGAAATCAACATGGTTCCGTGTTAAACTACATATATCACCACAAAACTGTGCTGAATTCAAAACAAATTACTGTTGATTCTAACACAATTTTTGCTATTTTCAACACAATTCTGGAGCCAAAATGGCCTCACACAACTCCCTTCGCAGTGTAACGACGAACCTAAGTAAACCTCGATGTGAAAGCCCCGAGATGAATTGATACAAGGGGAAGGTTGACTCCAAACGGAAGAACTTCCACTCCCACCGACGACCGACGATGGTGAATCGAAGGAAACGCCGAAAAACGAGGATGAATGGATAAAAAATACGCATCCCGCAAAACGAAGGAGGTACCGAAGAAATGACGTGAAGAACGGCATTATGGCGTACCGGAACGTCTAACAGATGTACGAGAACGACACACAAGTGTATGAGAACAACATGACGGCGTAATGGAACGTCGTCAAGATGTAACAGAAAGACGTAACGTGAAAATGGGAGAAACGTTGTGTGAAAAACAGCGTAGTGATTTCCCCATTTGCTTCAACATAATGTACATACATGCTCGCAATGGAGCAGGATACAACCTTATAAAAGTACGAGAAAAACGACGTAACGACGAGAAACGACGTACAGGTATACGAGGACAACGAGACGACGTAATGGAACGTCGTTGAGGTGCGAAACGAGAAAGGCGTTGCAAACAGTAACCCCGAACTCGACTGTAATCATTTTTCTTCTTTTTTTTTTTCTTTTTTTTTGAAATTAGAAATGCAGAAGAGATGAACACATTCAATGCTCCTAGCGTTAATCACAAACGTAACTCCGCCTGGATGTAACACCACCGACATCCAGAACAAAGAGATTTCCACGTAAACTAGAAAGATCCTCAAAGAATTTAAAATTCCCGAAGAGAGGAAATACATTTAAAGTCTCTCGCCGGCAGATAAAGTAAGGTCATTAAAAATTCAGAATTTGAAATGACCTAACACAAACAAGCTGTCGAAAAGAAGAACGGTAAAGAACATACTAAAGAGCAGTCTGTTGTTCTTGTAGACTGTACCGGTAATCATACTCGGTAGAAAAACCATAGGAGACTTCACGAACTTGCGTGTCATCAGGCTTGATCCTTGCTCGGCCAACAGACCAGGAGAAGATCAATAAACACTTCAGGTGTCGTCGAACGAGACTATTTCTAAAGAATTCCCGGAGAAATACACTCACGCTAATAATTATAAAATTTCTCAGAGAGAAGAAATAAAATTAATGCTCAACTCAATCTGAATTGTAAGCGTATTTCAATATACAGATGGGACCAATTTGGTGTGAAACATAAACAAATCACAATGCTTAATAACAGAAATTTGTGTTTCAAAGAATAGCACACTTTCACAATAAACAAGGGTGAGTGAGTGAATAGGGTTTACTCACTCACGATAAACAAACACGTGATCTCTTTTGTTGTACACACCCTTAATTACATAAAGAGAGTAGTAAAGAAGCTCATTAAAATGTAACAAAGCGTCGTAGTGAATAGGCTTGAGTTGTGGTTACGAACACAAACACAACAACACGTAAGCATGAAAGGCAGAGAAAAACCTCTGTAAGTTCTCTCTTGATCACAGGATATCAAATAAATATAATCAATACTTGATATAACAAGAGATTACATTTTGGTAGGAACAAAGAATTGAATGCATGAAAGTGAAACTACCAAAAACTGCAAGTCCGAACAGAAGATACAACAACAACATGGAAATTGACGGACTGCTTATAAAGAATCGGATCTCCCCGTCGGGGAAAAACGAACCTCCCGCGTCAGGTGAGGATACTATTCACAATACTACATAAGATTTACACAAAATTCAATGCATAAATTCGTGAATCAACGAAACAAAAACCTGTTCGTTTATCGTACAGATCACACAATAGGCTCACATACTGACCGATAACAAAACGGGGTCGCGAAAGCCCGCAAAAGTCCCACAACAAACACAGAGGGCCGAAACTCATTGTTTGTGTGAAGACGCGATATTGAATACACACTGTCTACCATCACGCAGGACTGTGTTATTAGTTGAGGCAGAGCATGAGACTTCATATAGAAAAATCATGGCTAAAATTTAGAAATCTCCGACAAGAGCAAATTATTTTAGCGACGTACGTCCGAAGACACTAAACACGTGGCTGACGGTAAAACACACCGTGTGAGGTCTAAGCGAGTCCAAAAATTGCCCATACAAGCGACAAAATTTAGAAAACAACCGGGATAGAAATGTCAGACAAAATTATCTCAGAATATTATTTATTTAACCGCAATAGAACCAATGACAAAAGTGACATAGGCGAGATAACATGCGGCGAGGTAGCATTCCTTTGTCCGAGGGAGACAATGGACCGCTCAGGTAAAACCGACCTGGATCTGGAGGCCTTTGTTGGCCTGAACAATGGAACCGATTTAACCGGGACTCGAGACAAAGGAATATCGGTGGAGGTCAGACTGTCTAGAAATTGAATATTATCTATCTGTAGGAACGGTCCCACTGGGAGGAAATATTTACAGACGATCGAAGAAACCGGACTTTGAAATCTAAGATACAAATCAAAAACCGACACCGCCGAGATCCTCGTTGGATTTTATGTCATACACAAGCGCAAATTCCAAAAGACGTCTATCGCTCCGATAGAGCGGGATCTTAAGAGGCACGCAATAAATGAGCACGTCGGACCTGGGCATAATTCCTCCAGGCAGATGAATCCCATGACACACGCACACGTGGCTTTGCGATAGCATAAATCTTTACAAGCAAAACAAACCGTGTAGGAGTCCAAACGGGACAAAACTTGCCCACACGTACGACAAGAATTAGAATTCGGAACAGAAACCTCAGACATAACTAATGTAAGAAGAATTTCCGAAAAGAAAAACACGTCAATCTTGATAAAGGATATAACCGGCGGTTACAACAACAACACAGCTGTATTGAATTAACACATCCTTGATGTGCACTGGTCGAGTACAAACAGGAGAAAGAGGACAGGAATGGCATGAGCAGAGCTTATATAGTAACCTCACTGGGATGGATGAGAGAGCTCTCCTAGGGGCAGACAACTCCCCCTAGGGGAGACAACTTTTAGTTTTAACTTCCGTTTTATCAGTTTGTATTGTTCTTCCTAATGGAGATTAGGCATAATCAAAGCAGGTTTACGATTTGGGAAATAAATATTGCTATTTGAGGGTGAGTTGAACCCGTCTCTGTACAGAAGACCACAGACCTTATCTGACTGGGTGTATCGGCTAAGCCATCATGGTTACTGTCAAAAATAGGACCTGCTGTAACAGACATCCATTGTGATGTACGTGCCATGGTTTTTAGTAGCATCAGCGCTCTTTTCCAGGTGCCTAAATAATGAGACCAAAAAAACAACATGTTGATAGCACGGCATACAAAATATAGCTGTTTTATTTATGAACTTCATATTTCTATATTCTTTTTTTCTTCCACACAGACCAAATATATCAATCTTTTCTAGCTAATCGATGCAGTAGTTTAATACAACTTCCATGAAAAGCAATTTTCGTTGACTTACTTTAAGACTCAATGCTGAAGGACATTATTTTTGGACACTTCGAGAGAGAAACAAGTGAAGAATTTTATTAAAGAATGGGGAAAAAGGGTTTCATAAGTTGCTAAGAAGATGATGTGGTGGTGCCTGTGAAATTAGAATTATATTTTTTGAGGCTTAGCTGAATCTCTCAAAATTATAACAAGACCAAGTATGCTATAGCTGAAGTGTTATGACCCATTACTTCTCTAATGGTAGCTCATACTAGTTATTATTAAGTGTGATATCGGATAGTACCTACTGCATGAAAACGTCTTTCTTTTCGAACAAATTAAGCTGTATAAACCCCATACCTACCATTTCTGAATCCCTCTAACATCTGAACAGTGGAGGTGGATAATTTAGTGTAGTTGGTATGCTCAGGTACAAATTCTGTTGGGAGACAAATTATCATAGAATATAATGATGATAATAGCAGCAATGAACAGAGAAGTTGATCACATCAATCGAGATTCATGTGTGGTGTGAATTTGGGAAGTCCTATACCACGTGGATTTATAGACAAGAACATATGAAATCAGGTACAAATTATGCACAAAAGGGGGCATAACTGTATAAATCATTTTCGATAGGTGTCTAGACTGCAAATGGGTAACTAAGCTTCCTAAATTTGGCGGCTGTACCTAACACAGTTCTGCAGATGCGGTAATGGATGGACATAAATGACAACAATACCGCTGGACCAAAAAATGTCCAAGGGTAAGAAGTAATACAGATTTAAAAATTTGTTTGTTCCATACTGTCCACACACTCATAGTGAAATTCTTAGTGACTTGTATAGTATTCAAGGAGAGCATCATACATCATAGAAAGTACTTGTTTGAAACATTACACTGAAATATATCCTTCATCCACCAAAAATAATACTTACCCATTGGAATAAGTGGTACAGTAGTTAAATTGGATTCTGGGTCGGTACAGGTAATATTCTCAGGTAATGGGGCTCTTCTATCATTGACCACACAATCAAGGCCAGCTCCAAGTGATTCTTCTGATATCTGAAAACATTGAAGGACATGAATTGTAAATGACCTGTATCTCTTTGTTTCCTTCTCTTATCAGGCATTTTTTCACAAAGAGACTGACCAGTAGAATGAGGGGGAAAAGTAGTTAATTCAACTGTCGTTGCATTCTAGACAAAGCTGTTCTCTATGCTATATGGGACCATGTTGTATGCTTTAAAAACCGAATGTGCTACTCCACTGATAAATGACGAATTACAATAGCATTCTCATCAATGTTTGAAAAGTTGATGGAGCATTACATAGTCATGACCTGAAGGACATAGCTTCAGATTGCCAGATAAGCTACTTCTGCATGGATCATTCTTCATGTGGGGATAGGATCATTAAAGTTGAACACATTCGTAACTTAAACAAAATCCTGTGCCACAGTTATTATAGATTACAGTACAACTACTCTGTGATGCCTTGATTCAACAGTTGTGCCAACCAGTTTCTTTCTGCTGCAGACTTGCTTCTCATCAATCATTAGAAGATCTTGCAAAGACCTAAGTATCCTCTAACGATACGACAATACTATATCATCCAGATATACAATAGTTCATGGAGTATTACATAAACCAAAAGGCATAACTGATTTGTCAAAGGCCATTTTCAGATTCATCTGCACTAAGTTACACAAGATCGAGTGTTGAAAACAATTTATAGCATAAAATCCATTTGAAGGAAGGGTTATGCATCTAAAGATACATTGTTCCGTCAAACATAATCTACACAAACATATTTTACTATCATCTTTATTGGTGACCAAATTTATGCCATCACATCCATTGCAGAATCTTGCTGTATGTTACCAATAAATCTGTACAAATCAGGGTGCTATTTAAAACGTTGCTGCACATGACCTGGTGGTCTCTCCAGTTTGTGATCACAATAGACATGCACATACCTGCTCAAAGTTTAAAGGATACACCACCCACATGGGATAGTTTAGGGGTCTGTTGTATCCTGTAATGTGGGTAGGGTGGGTAAGCTGACATACAGTGTTGTTGCTGTGCTTTACTGTCTGTGGGGCCCCGAAAATTAATATGGACTCCGATGATCTATTGATTTGCCTAGGGTCCGTCAAGTTTGCCCACATCTGGTCGGTCTAAAAATCAAAACATATCATTCAAAACAAATTTTTATTATACGTAAATTACACATGAACAAACTAGAAGGTTGAAAGTAAGACAACTGGCTTCAAAGTAAACATCAGATATTTTGCAATTATCGATTGAGAACTGGCATACTGACAAATTTCCAAAGAATGCATGCATTTTGGGGTTCTTCAAAACCTCTTACTCACAAAACGAGAAATATGAAACCCTGTTCTTAGAGACAATATCTCATCAACATGGTAAACAAGAACAGGAGGTCCGATCATCCAAAAACTGAAATATTACCCATGAATCATCACAAGAGCAGTCTAACACTGGTGTCGTAATATCATTAGTATCTTCAGCACACTCCTCGTATCTGGCAGTTTCCGGCTCTGATAAAGCTGGTGGAGATTTCAACACATGGTAAAGGCTACCCTTCGTGCCATTGTTTGAGGAGGCTGTGATGTTCATCAATTCTGGAAAAAAATAAGTCCATTACATAATTGTCTCCATCACACTTACAGGTATACGGTAATCCCCCTAATAATTCAATCACAGGAAGTGAAATTTCCCACCATTAAATCTAGGGCTGATCAAATATATTAGAACTGGAAGTTGACAAAATGGTTCAAAATCATGCATATAATCCATTATTTCTTCATTATTTCAATGTTTTTAGATTAGCATAACAAAGGAACTGGCATTGACTCTGGACCAATAGACAATCATAACTTTCCATAAATAGAATACACTCAATAGACACACATCTCACCAATATCGTTCTTGCATTATGTTCAGTGGACAAAACTTTTTTTCTCACCTAAAGGTCGAGTGTATGAAATAATTACTTTGTGTAAAATTGCATTCAAAGACATTGCGGAAAAGAATGCCTAAAATTGGAAGACATTTCAAAAGCCATTCATGTAAAATCTCAATTTCTGAGGACCCCTCATTCTTTTTATTCAAAACTGAGAACAGAGCAATTTGAACACTTACCTGTCATTAAGCCATATAATTCAATATTCTCAAAAGGTTGAATAGCCAAGCCGTTCTTAAAAGATGGTCCATGAGCCATGAAAACAGCCTGCAATAAAATAAATTCAAGGTCATATGTATAAGAAAGGTGGATCCACAAGAAAGGTGGATCGGGCATGAAACTCTCAATGGTGTTTTTAAGAATGTAATCAAACCTTGCAAGATGATAAATTTATGATAAAATATGTTACAAAGATCAATTAAACTTTCAGAGACAATTCATGGAATCTTTCAACTTTAATGTTCTGAACCCTCATTGTCATAATGGTCAATGAAACTCTAATGTGGTGAGAAGGGATGTGGTTGTTTATTAATTAGACAATAATTGGATTATGTCATCATGATCCTCACCCCCATAGTTCTGTAAATGTTGTCCCAGCCATGATTAGCACCAGCACAGTTGCCATAATTAGTCCTGAAAAGATGGTGTTACATTTATCATCCGTTAAGCTGTTGCCCCTATATTATTAAGAATCTTTTTCTTCCGAAAACTGATTACTAAACCACAAGTTTCAGTTTAGATATGACAGTTTTGAACTGAATGTGATTTATACAACCAAGAAAAAAAATTTCAACTTATTTTGTATCAGGTGTGAAATGGAATATCCACAGGATTTGCATCCAAATATTCCTGCAATTTAGCAGCTGAGTAGCCTGAAATAATATGAAAAGCTGTTGCTCTAACATAAATCAACAAGGTTGTAAAGTTAGAATATAAATCTCAGTGTTTTGCTATTTATCTTTTGGAGACAATAAAATAGGTTCAGAGGAGTAAATTTATGAGAGCTTAGGGGACTGAGGGTCAGTGATCAGCAATAACTGATCAAATTTGGACACTAACCAATGAAAATGCCCTAGTGATAGCATGGACAAAATAATTTACTGATCAATTTCAAAGCTTCTAATAATAATCACAGATCAAATTGTTTTCTCTTATTTCCAACCCTGCCCTTATTCCAGAGATTTCTTTCTGAAACAAATCTTTCACGATCAAGACACAATCTTTCACAATCAATTAAAGAAAATATCTCAAAGGCACAAGCTTTCACAATCAATTAAAGAAAATATCTCCAAGGCAAATGCATTTCCTTAATTAGGCTTCTATTCATATCAAGAAAAATTGTTCTAATATCATTAAATGTCTGTTTTAAGTTGTATTTTCTATTGCGGGATAGGCCTACTAACTACAGACTAGAGCATTCAAAAGCTATTCGGCAATTCAAACAGATACATGTCAGCTGAAAAATTCTGAATAGTTTGTGATGTGGCAAACATTACCTGCTGAGAAGCCATCCAGGTTCAGGATCCAAAATAATGTCTTCTATCCTGTCGTTGTTGATATAATGATGTCTGGCCGGACCCATTGTCTTGTCATAGGCCTTCAGATGAGGCGACTTACATTGTAACTTTTGGAGATATGATTCTGTCGACTCTGAAAGAGATTCAATCATTATTACAAGAAGTTACAAGCCACTCCCACTAAGATCATCACCAAACCTTTTATCACAAACACATACTATACAAAATTCATAATAAGGTAAAACAAAGAAGTATTTCGTTTCTTGGCAGCATGCGTATCATTGTGTAAAGTTTCAACAAAATTATCCCCCAGTACGTTCATAGAGGCATCTGTGAATCTAGTTCTGATGGATGCAATTTGGGGGGATCTGATGGGGGGAATTGTTCCCGTCCTGCAACCATGTTAGCCCCAATGAGAGAACTGGATCGATCAGAATTTCAGATGTCATGCGCTCTATTTCCAGAAGGACATTAGAAAAAATTGTTATGTGCTGAGTGAACCATCAAGTACAACATCACCGAGACTGACCAGATTTTCCAAAAGTCGCAGAAACTAACATGCCGGACGTGTTCACCTGCCAGAACATTCTCCAGCAGACAGTGCGGAGGACGATGATGGCTGGACCCACCCGATCAGTAGATCGAACTTTACCCCCAGAGGAGAAGGTCTAGTAAGTTGTAAGAACTTGTACCTATTTCTATTGCAATATTTACAATAAAATATGTTTATAACATAGCACCCCCAGATGAATGAACAACTGTGGTGATATCAGCAGTCTGGGGGATGTTGACAATCCAGCCTCTCAAAGTGCAAATAATGTCAACCTGATCGCACAGGTGATGGTGATTTCTGATAAACCCTTGACCCCCATAGGACGACTGCTAGAGCATCCATTACCCATGTCAAAACCCGAGAACTGAGTTAATTATGATTGGCAGTGCCAGGAATTCCAATAACTTGCCACCGATGGCCAACCATACTTCCTGTAATCTGGTCCACCGATCCGAGATTTATCATTTTAACATCTCACTCTGGATGAAGTGGTTGAGGGACCACAGATCGAGGACCGGTCGCCATCCCCAAAAATATCCTGGTGTAAAATCCCAGATCCTTTGACAGATCAGTCACCTCTCGTACAGCCGCTTTGGCTAAGAGGAAACACTTTTAACAGATGCCCATTTCGAGTCTTAAGATAGGGGGTCATCAGTGGGTCCCTGTCAATGATTGAAGGTCGGTGCTTGGAATGCTCGGTAACTACCTGCCATACTAGAGCATGTAAGTAACAGTGTTTCTACCAGCCTGTGAAACACATCAGATGGTTCTCCACCCCCTCTCGGCTTCTAGGCCTGGATGAACTGGTCGCAACTGAAGTGGGCTTCGAAGCACTAATATTTCTCTTCCCCTTAACAAGGGTCTGGTGTTGTTGACCATTGACTCAAGAGTGTCTGCATGACCCTCAGCAGTGTAAGCTGCTAATAACTCATCCTTCAAGAGATTCTGCGAATGATCTTTGTTGTACTGAGAGTCCTTGTCGATCGACCTCAACATCAACTACTGTGGCAGTCTTTGCAACCCTGGTAACCCCACCATCATCCTACCATCATATCGCCCACCAGTGTCAGACAGTATGGTCATTATACTATTAAAGAAGCCGGCCAGGGAGGCAAGAGACATGTGGGTCCGTGGCGTGTCCGACTCCGACTCCTACTTCATGAGATCTCTTGGTAACCCTACAGTAGAATGCGTCGACTGCACATGCGTGATGAGTAGTATAGAAAGGGCACAGCGGGTCGCATAGGTGTGGCGCGGGATAGGGTGGGACGAGAGACCTGGGGTTTTCATTACCTGAGATTCCATGGACCAGGCTTGCACACTACAGTAGAATGGGTCGACTGCGCATGCGCGATGAGTAGTGCGCGATGAGTAGTATAGAAAGGGCACGCGATCTCCCTATTTTATTTAATCACTGCGGCTCCTTTGGGTGTTCCTGCCTGGCTGGTTCTGATTTACGTCACGTGGTAGGGATATTCATGTCCGTTCAAACACCTGGCTAACCTATAGATATAGAATATACGAGGGTCTGCTCAGATCCCCTGGGGTGGGGACATGCTCCTGAGGGCAGTGGGTGGGTTCAATGAAAGCTCGTCCTTGTAAAGAAGGCATTGCATATTTAGAATGCACATTCCATGAGTGAAAGTATTGCGATAAAGCATCACTACAATGTAGCATATCCCCAAAGACTTGGTTAACCAAATCACCCAAGGAATATTGCCCTGGGAAATACACAACACACTGAAGCTTTGTAATTTCACCACGAACAAAACTGGAGTCATCCATACTCTATCACAGAAAGAGTGGCTACAAATACTATACAGTGTGAGCTGGTAATATTTACCTAAATATGAAGGTACATTTGCAACTTTGTGGGTTTTTCGTTCCCAGGTCAGATGTGTACAACATAACTATGATCGTCATGTCTAGAGTTTTTCATGCGAGAATAATTCACGTTCATCAGGTTGGTATAAGAATTACATATATAACATTGGAAAAATGCAGTAGAACATCAATGTAAAAAGTTACGAACCAACTTTGTGAGGCATGTAACAGGCCTCGCCATGCTCACCTATTTCTTGCCTAAACACAGTTTCAGGCAAGTAGGAAAACGCTCTCCATACCAATCCAGCAACGAATTGTTTTTGCAGTGATATGATTGAATCAGATTCTGTCGCTTGCGGCGTTTCGTTTCGTTTCTGCCTCACTTGTCTTCGGCAGAGAATTTCGGGAACGAGTCCTGTATTGGGGTACTGTTCAAATCCACCATGGTGACCGAAAACCAAAATGATTATTGACATTGCAGCCACTCTGAATCTTATTCGTGTTGGCAGTAAAGTTTGTGGTAGTGATGACCACCTTTATTCCAGTCATGGTTGGAAGTGGGAATTGTGTCATTAAAGACAACTTTGGAAATGGGGAAAGAAGAGACTGCATGAGGAGGGGAGTAAAATGCAAAGTCAACATGTACTGTCAGTTGTGTGCAAAACATGTGGAACAGATTTAGCGCTATCCCTCAACTCAAGGGCAGGCAAAAATGGACATTTATATGATCTAAATAATGTATCATGAAATTCCTTGTTGGAATAAGATGAGAAGCATAACATTATATTCGGCATTATATTTATTTTTCGTTCGAAAATATAATTTCCATTGCAGAAAATGTTTTTTTTTTCTTCTCCAGTGCCTATGTGGACTGCTCGACTTGGATATTTTTGCTGAGCAAACATCCACTCGCCTTGGTTGTTTCCAGTTTTCACCTGGAACCAAAATTTGGACGAACACTTGGCTGTCAGGATTTTACTCAGGGCAAAGCTTGTTTAAGGGCAGAAAGATGTAAATTCACAAATAATATCAGACGTTTTACGGAGATAACATATCGTGCATGCACTTCTCTCTGTGCAAGATTTCATGGAAGCGCTGGAGATCCGCAGAGCTAAAGGGAGACCCTAGAGGAGGGGGGAGGCTTCTGATTTTCTGGCAATTCATGTTTAAGGTTTAGATATTACTCCACTATTATTACACTATCTTGTATATTATGTATAAGGTAAGTGCATGGTATCTTGATATAAATGAAAGTTTTGTGGAGTGCCAAAATGGCGTGCTATTATTTAATATAGATCACTACCCTAAAAAGCTGCATCACCCCACTATTTATTTCAAGGATCTGACAAGAAAATAAAGCATTGGGGGACACAACAGTGGTTGCATTATAGTGAAACCTGCTTTACAATGCACAGCGTTATAATGAGGGACAAGTATAACCCTTCAAATTTGTATTTACGCCACTCTAACTCATATGTGGCAGCTGATAATCTACTTCTGTCTCACATTACGATGGGATCTGATTTTCGGCAAAATATCAGAGCCAGTTCTTCTCAGAGAAGTGAAATTCCAGTATCTAAATGTAATTTGTGCATTATTTATTCTGAAATTTGAAGGAAATCTGTTCAGAATCGAAAAAAATCTCCAATATACCTCGCATGTTATTTTCAAAGCACAATGACGTTGGGCTTGCAATGTTGTAACATTGTGACTGGATGCTATGAAAATAACACGCGAGTTGTTGGGGATTTTTTTTTTATATTCTGAATAGATTTTCTTGAAATTTAAGAATAAAAATGCACAAATTACATACAGATACTGTGAAGAATTTCAATGCTTTGAGATAAACTGGCTCCGATATTTTGCTGAAAATCCCATCCCATGGTAATGTGAGACAGACAGTGATACACCTGAGTATTACAATAGCTCACCTGGTGGAGTGTTAATTCTGTATCTTCGACGTTCGTATCTAAATGTGGTGGCTAATCGACCCTGTGGACCCTCAAATAGATATACCTTACTCAGGTCATCACTGGACAGGTAGTCTTTCAGTCTCACCTGATTCTCACACTTGGTGTTTGTCATACCTGGTATAAGGAAGAACATTCAAACTTGGATTTTCCACAACAGCTTGATAAAACTAAACTACGTACCTTCACACTTTTTGACCACAAAGGTCAGCAAATAGCACAAAATAGCTCGTCTGCTACATAATCAGAGATTGTGCAGAATTTCGAGCATGGGCATGAAATACTGAAGTTTCGAGATGGTAAAAACAGTGGAACTCTCCATATTTAAAGTTACAAATAGCTGTATCATGTGACCTTTGGTAGGACCAGATGGCCTAAAAGAGGGATGGAAAAACTTTCAATTTATAAATGAAGAGAAATGCACACTGGTCCAAATACAGTACATTTTTGACACAGAATTGAAATCAGTAATACATGTAGTATCATACATTTTGATATCTCTGACCCAGGCATTCTGGCCCTATCAAAACCTCTGTGTATGGACTAAATTTATCTCCTCATGCGGAAGAGTTTCAATGTCGTCAGCACAGCACTGTAATCCAAAACATCAAGCTCTACCAGGCATTCGCTCCGTTCTGCTTCACGCCTCTCTATTTAGCGCTGTAGGAGTCTCACGGACTGTGCCGGAATTGACCCAAGGTCATCTGTTGCCACAGTAAACGAACGTACATGGCGACCATCTAACTGGGCGAATTGATATCAGCCGCGACTCGCTGATATATATTTTCGCAATATATAGTTCTAGGGTAACTTGCCAAAAATCTGCCATCAAACTGTGTGACACTGCCGTTTTGAAATACACTGAATAATTGTTGAGTGTACTGAAAGATAAATACATGTTTTGCGATCAGTAAAATAGTTAGACAGAACAGTTCTTGGTTTCTGCAAGAATCCTGCAAAAGATGGCGAGATCCCTACAGGGGCAAATGGAGCATAGCTTAAAGCACCCTGGGAGAGGATGCCAAAACATGTGCATTGGGGCTTCCCGATATTGGTCTCAGATGGAGTGCGTAGTGGGGTGTACCCACTCCGATCGTCACATGCATATTTCTGGGAAGTCGATTTATTGTTTCTCGATATCTATGCTACAACACAGACATATTTAATGAAAACCCTGAGCGGTTGAAGTCCCCCAATGTTGAAAGGATTGATTTGGCTTGGAACTGTAAGGCCACACAAAGTTAATTAATTGGTTCTCAGGCCATGACTTTCCAAAAAGTGGTGAGGGAGGCAGGTTTTTTTTTTTTTTTTCCTCTCAAAATTCCTCTATATGTGTACATGTAGCAGTGCTTTTCGAAGATGTTATTTATCTCTAAAATAAATAAAAGATATCTGTATTTTCACAGGTTGCTATGTCATGCATGTTGATGAGTAACTCAATGAGGAAATGGTCTGAATCTTTCTGAGATTCTTCTGAAGGTCACATCTGATGCTGTTGTTTCTTCATTGACAACTGACAAGAAAGACCAGACTACTGATTTCAGGAAATCTGAAACTTTCAATTTTTATTCAAACTGAACGAACAATTTTTCACCCAAACTCTGATTGAAGCATGTATCTCATGTTTTCCATAGCCCAAACTACCCCTATATGAAACTATTCCGTCAGTCATTCTAAAATTGAAACCACCTAGGCCCTACTTGCCTGAGTCCGATTTCCTATGATCTAGATGTAGATCGGGCAGTATGTCTAAAGTATCTGCCATATGTTTTTTGACCACAGGCCCTATATTTGCCGATGTGAAAATCCTCTGAAATGTTCCAGTATTTGATGAATTAACAGACACCACGCGCTCGAATGCAGGGCTTCGTTCGTGTTTAGAATTAAGTATGCGAGCTAATATAATTTAGCCCACGTCAAAATATTTAGGAGAGGGTTCTTGAAAGGCAGGCGAGTGGTTGCAATATAATACAATATAAAATATGACAGTTTATGTGAGCTAAAAATCACTCTCGTGACATGAATTTACGCGAGTGTTTACGTGCAGGTGAGCTATCATTCACGCTAAACACGAAGCCCTGCGAATGTTTCAGATTTCAACTCCTCTGACACGTTCACACAGTCAAAATCTCGGCTAGGCTTTGGTGTAAGCTAGACCTCCCATTGAAAAGGTAATATCCCGGACAAAAGACTGACAATACAACTTGCAGCAGATCCTTTGTCAATTATATTTCGTGAGTCTTACACCAAATCGTTGCCAAAATCTCCTTCGCCAACAAACGCCAAGTTCACAAATTCTTTGACGGTTGTCGAATCTTCTACCGGGCATATTGTCCACGGACATATAGCAGCCCCCTTTCGGACGATTGTCAGCGAAACTAGTGCAGACATGACTAGATATAATCGACGTAGAGATATCCAATCGTGGAGACAAAATCGAGAACTCCCGGTTTCCATCTTTCATGCCAACATTCAACATCCGGTAGATACACGAGGTGCGCAGAAGGTTACTGCGCATAGTAGGAAGTTGATGAAATTATCTCCCTGATGCAAGTCTGTCACATTTTTCATTTTTCCGATCTCGATCAAATTGATTTCCTTGTCGCAAGCTTTGTTCCATGGACTAAGAATTATTTTCACACATATTTCAATGATAATAGGACAGGATAAAATGTTTCTAGCGGCCGATTTTTCAGTGAGGCGGGCGGTGCTCTAGACTCGTACCTATAGCCCCCAACTCACACGCACCGTTGGGGTCTAGTAAGCGACAGGCATTTTGTATTCTCTGATTGGCTTAATTACCGGTCTAAATCTAGACCGGTAAATAGACCAATGTCAATATGTGTTGTTGTTGTTCGTGTGTATCTAGTGACCAGTACTCGTCTATGGTGCGATAAAGGGCCTTGAGCGCTACGGCCACCAATCCACCAAGTATTATATAGATCCTTTGTAAGATTTGATGAGCGATGAGCGATTATGGTATGTTTCCTAAATAAAGCCCTCGCTTCTACGACTACCACGACGTCCAAACAAGCATGGAGGGGCATGGCGGGTGGAGAATACCATGGGCCAATCACTGTGCAGTGCTGATTTAAAATGCCTGTCGATAACTAGTCTCCATAGAGCGATAGCGAATTGGAGCTGGGCACGAGTCTAGCGGTGCTCGAGAACCATATATTTTTTTTTACTCCGAATGGGATAAAAAAATTTGATGCGGCGGGTTTTGGAGGGACGCGACGGGCCCTGAGAACCAAGTAATTGACTTTGTGTGGCCTAATGTTCAGTACCTGGCATGGAGAACAATCCCAAGTGAGATCCAGTGGAAAAGTTTTCATAAGTTACTAGTCCAGAAACGAAATTTTAACTTGGCCCACAGTTGGCGTCATCTATAGGTGGATTGGCATTAAAAACAATCCCAAGCGAGATCTCGAGGCGAGGTACCCACATACCAAATGTGAACAGAATCCGCTAAGGTTTTCAAAATTTATTGTCTGGAAACAAAATTTTAACTTGGCTCCCTGGTGGCGCCACCTATAGGCAGATCGGTGCAAAAAACAATCCCAAGCGAGATTTTGAGGTGACGTACCCACACACCAAATTTACAGAACCCGTTCAGTTTTTCCAAAGTTATTGTCCAGAAATGGAATTTTAACTTTGCCCCCAGGTGGCGCCACCTATGGACGGATCGGCTTGGAACTGTAATGTTCAGTACCTGGCATGGAGAACAATCCCAAGTGAGATCCAGTGAAAAAGTTTTCAGAAGTTACTGTCCAGAAACAAAATTTAACTTGGCCCACAGGTGGCGTCATCTATAGGTGGATCGGCATTGAAAACAATCCCAAGCGAGATCTTGAGGCGAGGTACTCACATACCAAATTTTAAAAGAATTGTTATTGTCTGGAAAACAAAATTTTAACTTGGTCCCCCAGGTGGCACCACCTATACGCGGATCGGTGCAAAAAAACAATCACAAGCGAAACCTTGAGGCGAGGTACCCACATACCAAATTTGAAGAGAATCCACTCAGTTTTTCAAAAGTTATTGTCCGGAAATGAAATTTTAACTTGGTCCCCCAGGTGGTGCCACCTATAGGCAGATCGGCGTGAAAAAAGCGAGATCTTGAAGCTAGGTACCCACATATCAAATCTGAAAAGATTCAGTTCAGTTTTTCAGAAGTTATTGTCCGGAAACAAAGTCGGACAGACGCACAGACGGCCACACGGCACGAAGGACGGGTGCACGGATGGACGGATGGACGGACGGACGGCCACAATACTATAGTCCCCGTTTAGCCCTTCGGGCGTCAGGGGACAATCACTGATAACTGGCATAAATTTGGCAAATGAGCATCAAATTACAGATCTTACACTGCTATTGCAACATTGGACATTTGAGCTGAAATATGACCTTCATCAAAGAAGAAAAGCTCGCACTTTGTGGAATGTCTGAGCTAGCCCGCCTAAATTGTCAATATGACCTGATGAGCTAAAGGGAGAACTGTATATAAGTGACCTCATATCAAAGGAGTCTGTATATGGTGACTGTACGTACCATGGTCTGCGATTACAATGATATTGATGCAGTTATGGAGCCCTCGCTCTAGCAAGCTATCCATCAATCTCCCCATCATTTTGTCTACAGTCTTCAACCCTTCATCCAGCTGAAGAAAAGAGACCATAAAACTAATTATTATACGATTGTGTTTTATTCTCCCCTAAGCCCCCCCGCTCTTGGAACATTCATCATCATGTGGATGTCGCTAATTTTCCATTCTGACTCTACATATATATTTACACTATGTGATATGAGCATCTTCTCAATCAATGAAAAGTACCGTTGAATTGGGTAACTGAGTGAGTCAGGGTTTCATGTCGCATTCACAGGCCTGCAAGTGGCTCACAGGGAAAATATAGGAGAAAATATAGGAGGAAATTTGCCAAAATATAGGAGAAATATAGGAATTTTCTTTAATAAAATATAGGAAAATATAGGTAAGACAGGTCACTTTGCTTGTTCCAAACTTGGTAGTTTTCTAGTAGAGTTATTTTCACTGAATGCAGTCATAGTGGTGGTGATTGAGGAGATCCATTCTGCTGCTTGGTTCAACAATAAGAGATTTAAAGGTTTTCATATTTGGAGAGCAAAGTGAGGCAAAGAAATTTTTCTGAAACTGTCCAATTTGACTCATTTCAGAGCATTGGTGAAAGTTTTCATGAGAAAAAGTCAAAATATAGGAAATATAGGAGGTTTTGAGTAAAATATAGGGAAAATATAGGAATGATTAAAAAATATAGGAAATATAGGAGGCACTTGCAGGCCTGCATTCAGCAAAATTTCGGTCATATAGCGACAATATACCTACAGTACAAGGCAGAAATAACTTGCTCATAAACGCGAGTGAAAAAAAACATTTTCGCGACTATAATTTATTAATCGCAGCCGGAAAACTCGCCTAAATCGCGCAAAAAAACAAAAGCATAATCGCGACTGAAACGCGTACGGTCGACGTGTTTCAGTCGAGATTATGCTTTTGTTTTTTTGCGCGATTTAGGCGAGTTTTCCGGCTGCGATTAATAAATTAAAGTCGCGAAAATCTTTTTTTTCACTCGCGTTTACGAGCAAGTTATTTCTGCCTTGTACTGTAACTACATGTACGGTATGATTAGCTGGACATCTGTGACTATCCATGTACAGCCATCGGGTAGAGGAAATTAATCTTCTCCTCATGACAACAGCCATGATACAAAACTCATGCTGCTCACCCATTTGAGAGCCAACATTGAATTGGCCATTGGTTTACACTATTAAACAGCTGGGACATGATAAAAGCTGAGAGAGCAATATATTCACCTCGGCCCTCAGCCTTGGTGAATACAGTTTTCTCATTTCCACAAAACCACGCATTAACCTCAACAAAAGACTTATTATATATTATTCCTTTGTAGCGCTGGTTTTGTGCCTTTCGAAGAAATCAAGGCTTCGTCAAAGGGAAGCTCAAGAAAGTGTGGAGTTTGGCAACTTTGTTACAAAATTAAGAAAAAGTAAATCACCATACTTTAGTGGGAAAGCGATCTGGACTTCTGCTTAGCAATCCTGAGTGTTTTTTTTTTGTTATACCAATAGGTGGCAGCACTTTTTTCTTTAGTTTCATCACATATTCCAGAAATTCAACACCATTTTCTGTACACTAAGTTAGAAAATGTTTATTTTTTGTCCTAACTGTCGCCAATGCTTTGAGAATGTTGCAGAATTCGGGGATGTTGCCGTACCTTGCCATGTTTCTTTATCCGAATTCGATAACATTGCCGAATTCTGCACTTTCCTGAACTGAGCTGGGTGCTAGGGAGGCAGGGGGAAGGAGGCATCCACATTAGTGTATTATGATACATAATATATGGGGTTGATTTGGGATAGGGAAATATTTAGAAAATAATTGATGGAATTCAGGGTCCTAAAGTATGGGGTAAGGATGTAAATTCTGGTAAGGATATATAGACGGTGGGGCTTAAGGCCCTCGGGGGGAATGAACAAATCGGGTTGTCTGGAATTAAGATTTCAGGATTATCCTGGACGTTTGCGAACCCTGTGTTGCTGACCTTCATGGAACGTGTTCCTCCTCTGTGACCAGAATAGTCTGGCTCACTGAAGTAAAGAGAAATAAAATCAGGTCGTTCCTCCGCAGGCAAATCCAACCATTCTAACACCTTATCCACACGTTCCTCATATGGATATCTCCTGCAGTGAAAAAGACAACAGTAAACATTTTATGTATGGTGACATTTGTACAGATGTTTAATTTACTGTGATTTTAAATACTATATCCATGCAAACTTGAAGTACTTAAAGCATGTATTTCAATACACCACTTGCCGGTCGTCTGTAAGTGGCAAAAAATAAGAGTTATTGCCCCTTTTTCAGGAGCAAGATTCGGATACAGCAATGCCTTCAACATGAGCATCTGGGAAATCACCGCCATAATTAAGTTTCTTTATTGACAGTGTCCGAAGCTGACAGGGACCTGAAATATCACTGATCTGTTCTAGAGTGAAAGAAGTCTGAAGAAATCATGTGAAAAATCCTTTGAAATAACTTTTTTCAGCAATTTTCAGTCCGTGCCTATACTTACAGCATGCGTGAGGCAAACGTTTACTCATGGTTCGCATTGACCTATGGGAAGGAAACATGGCGGTTTTTGCTATTTTTAGACGACCGGCAAGGCGTGTATCCTTTCTCCCCTTTGAAGATTATGTGGCATTATAATATTACAATTTTTAAATGTCAACCAATACATATAGCGTTACTTCATTTTTGCATGCATTTTAATGCAATGATGACCAACACATATATGCTGCATATGAAACATTTATAAAAGTATAAAGCACATAACATCATAATAATAACATCATTTAATTAGGATAAGGGGGCAAACTCCCATAGCTCTTTTCTTACTCTATACAGATATACATGTAGATGGTCGTATGTGTTCAGAATTCAAAGCGGTTGAAAGGGAGTGGTACCCCTCAACACTCACCTAATCTAAACCTACTGAATAGTCACAATGCTACCAAAAGAAAACATGGCTATGTTGTCTCGGAGTGGTCGAAGAGTAACTTGCCACTAATGGATTTTTGGGGGAAAAGAAAACAATATTCATCTTTGCGATTATTTCCACTAGCAAAATATAAATATTTGCAAGCAAAAAATAACATATTTTACAATGCTCTTATCTTGTCACTATGTATTTTTAAGCTGTCAGGATGTTCTCAGCCACATGAAAAGAGTTGAAACATACTCAAAATATTCTGATAGAAAAAAAATAGTACGGTTTTCCTAATCTAATAATTCAATCACAGGAAGTGAAATTTTCCATCATAAAAACTGGGTGTGATCAAATTGACAGAAATTGACAATATGGTCACTAATGATGCAGATCCATTATTTCTTTGTTATTTCAATGATTTTAGAGGGTAATCAAATATATTAGCATAGCCAATTAAATTTTGTGCCCAAAATTAAGGATAATTGAATTTTGATAGGAGGATTGAATTATTAGAGGGATTACCATAATAAAACTTAGCAATACTTACGAGCTGTATGGAATTATAGTGTAATTAGGATACATCCCTGAAAAACAATTGTAACAAATTCCAAATTTTTAAGCAACTGAATCTGGTATCGGGCACATTTCATGCATTTAATCCCTTGATAGTTGCCTAATCATGCAATTACAAACAACTATTCTTCCCACTTTCCTTCAAAAAGTTTTGAACAAATTATTGTACAAGATCTACTGCATTAAGTTTAAAAGGTTGAATCAAGGTATAATTGATCGATAGTTAGATGAAAATAAAATGAACAAAATACAAAATGGTCACCTCCAATCGGACGGTCAGATCCGGTCCAGAATAGTGTGGCAGCAGTTTTACCTTGCTTCATCACTGTGTTCCAAATCTACAAAAAATCACTGTGACTGTGTACAATTTGGTTATATTCTCAAAAACCTAGATGTATGGTTCATTTTCTTGATGAAATTGTTATTCTATTTGATCGTATTTAGAATTCAATTCCTTTTTGGTGTTGTATGTTTTCTTCTTGCATTTCTTTCATCCAACATCATCCTGTTGGCTATTTACAGCTATTATTTTATCCCAAAACTACTGAAATATTCTCCATTAAATTGAGAATGACTTATCATGTGGAGATTAGTAAGCGCTACTACATAGTGTTATCACATGGAATAAAATTGAAGCCATTACATTAGATAAAGACAACATTTAAGGCAAATCAATATATACATGCACCTTAATACCGAGCTGAGGAAATATCACATTTCATTAAATTATAATATTAGCTTATTGACTTCATTCACCATGTATCTGGCCCTATTCCAGCTACACAAAACATTATGTCACATGAGTCAATCAGCCAATGAAATGAACTGCTTTTAAATAATTGACCTGGAAATTGGACATGGTACGGGGTCATAGTACATGATGGGCATGACTGGGATACTGCGCAAGAGACCAAACCAAAGTTGTGGAAATTAGCTACTTTATTTCTCACACTCCTGATGCATAATTGTTTGTTCTTTCTTAAGAAGATCGATTTTCCGAGCAGACTAAACTATTTTGAAGAAATAAAACTAATGATGGTTCACATAAACAATATAGTGTTTCTATCCGTGATGAGGATAGTTTGAGATCCACCAAGGGCTGGAGGTGTTTCTTCGTAAAATGGGTGAGTGCATGAGTGAGTGAATATGATTTAGCGTCGCTTTCAACTATATTTCAGTCATATCATGACGTTGGGTCCTATTACTTTTCACACCCGGGAACCACATGGGTGGGGTCCTATTCCTTTTCATACCTGAGAACCCCACAGGTGCCTCAGTTAGTCGCCTCTTACGACAAGCTCTCTGAGGAGCTGAGGCTTATTCTTACCATGACCTGCGGTGTGCACAACGAGATCAGAGGTGAATCCCCGGAAGCCCCACGGGGCCTTCGTAAAATGAATCTGATTGTGCAGAATGTAGGTCCCATAGAGCCGACAGGCGGCTTTTTGGACATACCCTAATATACCCGGGTAACATCGCATGGCTACAAACAGAAGTGTCTATGTATGATCGTACCATTCATTCGGAGGATGGTATACTTGCAGTTACACAAAATCTGCATTCGAAAATAAACCTTTCAGATGGAAACTTTATGTCATTTCATATAATTTCATATTTCAAATCGAATTCGAATTGCATTCAGTTCAAGATCAAATGTATTCTATGAACAGACAGGAGAGTGGAAGAACAAAACCACTGTGAGCCACGTTTCAATGCACCTCTCAATGCACATATCACCACAGCTCTATTGTTAAAGGATTAACTTGAAGCTCTACTGTTAAAAGATTAACTTGAATTTTGTGCAAGTCTGGGATTGGATCTGGACTACAGCACTTACTGGTTCACCTCCCCACCATTGTATGTCTGATCTAAACGAGCGGCTTATGGAAAATCTCTCCATCAACTTCAGGTCATACATACTGTTACCTATTAGACCATGGGACTCTGGATACAGACCCTGGGAGGACAGAAAAATAATGTATATATAATTTGAGCAGCGTTTTACCGCAACATCAATCATCTCGAATCACGTTCTGAGAATTTTATAAGAGTATGAAATCAATCAAGTACAGCTAGGATTAAAAATAAAATTCAGGTTAAACTTTAATGAGCATGTATTATTGACAGTGGACAACCTCAGACAGACGGATTGAAGACACACTTGTGACACCAAATATTTACAGCTCAGAATAAGGTCTCAAACAGTATTGCAAACTCAGCTGTCAGAATAATTTGATTTGGCACATTTTAATCTCCATTTACATGCGAGTGAAGCAAAAGGAGGACTTACTGTGGCCAGGGTGTACATGTTCGGGAATGTTAAAGACGGATACACAGGCCTCATCCATGGGGAATGAACCCCACATTGACTCAGTCGCTGGAGAACTGGGGTTATATTCCTTGTCATATAGTCTGCTTTGAATCCATCAAGTCCAACCAATAGGAGAGGTGGGGTCCTGTAAGACAATAGGAACATGAAAGCTTCACCATATCAACAAGACATACATTGAGGTGAATGTACTTCTACATCCTGCTTTTCACCCCCTTTCACTGCAGGCATAGCGTGTCCAGTGTCACAGATGACAATAATATAATAAAACACACCAGGGGCAATAACTCTGTAACAAAGCCGATCACATCAGGGGCAGTAAGGCTAACACACAAAACATAGTGGGGGCAATAACTCCGTTACATTGCCTTGCACATCAGGCACAGTGATACAAGATTCATCAAAGGACATGTACCAAAAAATCTACAGCAATGAATTGTTGTCCTGCCATAGTCAAGTTAACTTAATTTCAGTTAATCCTTAATTCTCTCTCTCACTCTCAGTTTGAAATAGAGATATTCTATTTTTCATGATGTTTTAACAATTATTTTTGTCCTGCAGAATCCTCCATTTAAATATCAATAACACAGACCAAATGATATAATGAATGATTTCATTTAAGGATTTTTTAGAACTTACCCAACAGGACACTGTGCAGTCTGACCAGCACCATCACAGGGAAGGTCGATCCAGAACTTCTCCAGGGTTGTCGACCAGATCTTTACTGCGAGGAATGTTCGTAGTTGTGCTGCTCTCGTGCTGGGAAGGTCAGGGAAAAACTGGAGTCCCGTCAAGAGTTCAATATCCCGGATACGTATCACATTGTCCCTGAGGTAGTCCAGGGGTTTCTGTGACAATTAATTCAGAAACAACAAATTATCATTGTCATCAGGACTTTAGATTACCCCAATTTAACCACTACCTCTGTTCGCCATGGCAAACTTTTTTAGGCAGGGAAATGCGCCCAAATTAGTAAAAACCCGAATTCTGGCAAAATGAGTTGGGTTTGACTCGAATATGATGATGAGTTGATGAGGAATATCCATGAGCGTAACTGAACATTGATTCTCGAAAAACATTTATAATCTTTTTTGTTGTTGAATTTTTGGCTCTCTAACTCGGGCAGATCCTAATTTGGGGACAACATTTAACGCTGTCTCAAGGGGGTCTTGAGCCCTGAACATTATGTGTGGCAACTTCTCAGAAATGAATGAATTAAGAGAGACAACCATGGTTGACTAACAGGATTTCCCCAGCCTTTCAATTGTCAGTCATTGCTGATTCCCTCTTAATGGCTTGGATCATGTATGGTCATGAAAATTCATTGACGAAAATTCGTCAATCTAGACATGAGGAAAACATTGAAATAAAAAATATGAAAACAATAATACAATTCACAATTATTTTATATCATATTTATTTTATACAGACAATTAAACTGTGCAAATATCTCTAGGAGACTCAAACCAATAAGAATCAAAGACATCCACTGATTAGCTTCACATAGTAAAGAAGATAATTGTGACGGTGGTTTTCTGATACCCACATTCTTGTTCATCGGATGCAAGGCAACCTCAAATGTGTATTTATTTTCATGTCAAAGAGAATCCCCTACTGTACAATCTCTTAAACATAGATTCTTAAAACATTTGTATTCGTAGCTAATATACATGTTCTCCATTTACTTCAATAGAACTTACGATAATTTGCGGTGGTACTGATAGGCCTACTCTTTTATAATCCTTGTTAATTTTAATCTGCAATCTTATCGTGTGCTGGTATCTTATTCTGTATTGTTAGTATATTGATTTTTATTTCGGTGTGTATTGTAATGTTTAAATTTCAACTCTTCAATACATGTGTACAGTACTAATGTTACCTACTGGGCCTTGTAGTAGACTAGCCTTTGGCTAAACAAACTACCCAGTATAAATAAAGTTATCTTATCTTATCTACATACACAAGTCCATAGATGAAACCATCAAAAGTGAATCTGAGGTGTAGATTTCACCTACAAACCAGAGATGAGCCAATCAGAACTGTGTGTGCATGGGTAACATATTCTCTCAGTAGTTGCATCATTCCTCCTAATATGGTGGTAGTTTATCAACAACAGTCAATCAACAACCAATTCAAATGCACATTTCAAAATTCAAATGGATTTGTGGTCAATGACATTTCGTGTCTATTTATAAATTCTTTTGAACAGAGCTGGTGGGCTGATATATCGAGGCTAATTCAATGTGTAAATGGAAAAGTCGACTTGTGTTTGAAGATGGTGTGTAGGCTCACCAGACAGTTAGGTATAACGTTCACATGTGGAAGTACAAAGGACAGTAAATCAACATCATCCTGGTCACATGACATCCCAGTGCTCGTCTGATTGATGCATTTGGTCAACACGATGTAATAATGAGTGGGTATTGGAATGGTGTTCCCAACATCAACATACCTGAAAATATAAGAACTTCAGCATCAGTCAGTGCTGGTATCGCAATGTGTTGAAGATCATTAAATGTCAAATCGGATGAGCTATAAAGGTAGTCATATTAATATGCAAAGGTCAACAAATTAAATATCACAAAACTATGATAATAAGTCATTTGACTGATAAAGAACACGAGAGACATTTTTAGTGGCTTTGTAATATCAATTCTTGCAAGACACTAGAAAAATTGGGATTTTAACTTCTGACACCATTGAAATTATATTCATATCATAACATTTGATTCCATGACATATTTAATGGTGACTAACTTTGTGTCATTGTTATGTATATCAGCAATTCCATCCCCATTCCCGTCCCAGATAGGACCCAGTGTGATACTCAGGCTGCCATGATTCTGGGCATAGTCCACCAACAGTACCAGAACATGATGCCACAGGTCTGTAAAAATATATCAAGATCAACAATTGTGCTTACAGGTAGATAACATTTTCACATGGGTATTGGTGGTCATAGCGATATGTAATTGGGGGACTGATTGCAGAACATCTGGATGTTATAAATTGTAGCAACATGTGGATGAGACAGATTGTAACAACCTCAGGCCTGCAAGTGGCTCACATTGAAAATATAGGGGGAAATTTGCAAAAATATAGGAGAAATATAGGAATTTTCTGAATATAATATAGGAAAATATAGGAGATAAAGGATTGTAAGACAGGTCTGTACTACATTGTACATGTATGTTCTAAACTTGGTAGTTTTCGAGTGTTTAATCAAATTACTTTCACTGAATGCGATCATAGTGGTGGTCTTTCAGGTGACCTGTTCTGTTGTTTGATTCAGCACAGAGAGATTGAAATGTTTTCATATTTACCGAGCGAAGCGAGGCGAAAAAAAAATCTGAAATGTATTTCCTCATTCCTCATTACAGAGCACTGATAAAAGTTTTCATGAGAAAAAGTCAAAATATAGGAAATATATGAGGTTTTGAGGAAAATATAGAAATGACTCAAATATATAGGAAAATATAGGAAATATAGGAGGCACTTGAAGGCCTGCAACCTTTGGGTGGGATGGATTATAGCAACATGTGCGTGGGATAATATTGTAGCAACATGTGAGAGGGATTATATTGTAGCAACATGTGGGTAGGATTATATTGTAGCAACATGTGGGAGGGATTATATTGTAGCAACATGTGGGTAGGACTATATTGTAGCAACATGTGGGATGGATTATATTGTGGCAATGTGCGGAAGGGATTATATAGTAGCAACATGTGGGATGGATTATATTGTAGCAACATATGGGAGGGATTGACTGTAGCAATATGGGATTGATTATAGGAACATGTGAGTGGGATTATATTGTAGCAACATGCGGGTGGGATTATATTGTAGCAACATGTGGGTGGGATTATATTGTAACAACATGAGGGGGGATTATATTGTAGCAACATATGGATAGGATTATATTGTAGCAACATGTGAGAGAGATTGACTAGCAATATGGGATAGATTATAGGAACGTGTGGGTGGGATTATATTGTAGCAACATGTGGGATGGATTATATTGTAGCAACATGTGGGAGGGATTATATTGTAGTTAAATATGGGAGGGATTATATTGTAGCAAAATGTGGGAGGGATTGACTGAAGCAATATGAGATAGATTATAGGAACGTGTGGGTGGGATTTTATTGTAGCAACATGTGGGAGAGATTATAATGTAGCGACATGCGAGAGGGATTATATAGTAGCAACATGTGAGAGGGATTATATTGTAGCAACACATGGAAGGGATTGACTGTAGCAATATGGGATTGATCATAGGAACATGTGAGTGGGATTATACTGTAGCAACATGTGAGTGGGATTATATTGTAGCAACATGTGGGAGGGATTATATTGTAGCAACATGTGGGTAGGATTATATTGTAGCAACATGTGGGAGGGATTATATTGTAGCAATATGTGGGAGGGATTATATTGTAGCAACATATGGGAGGGATTGACTAGCAGTATGGGATTGATTATAGGAACATGTGAGTGGGATTATATTGTAGCAACATGTGGGTGGGATTATATTGTAGCAACATGTGGGATGGATTATATTGTAGCAACATGTGGGAGGGGTTATATTGCAACATGTGGGAGGAATTATATTGTAGCAACATGTGGGAGGGATTGACTAGCAATATGGGATTGAATACAGCAATATGTGGGTGGGATAGATTTTAGCAATATATAGGTGGGGTAGATTGTAGCAATATGTGGGTGGAATAGATTGCAGCAATATCAGGGTGACATAGATTATAGCAATATGTGGGTGTGATAGATTTTAGCAATATGTGAGTGGAACAGATTGTAGTAATATGTGGGTCGAACAGATTGTAGTAATATGTGGGTGGAACAGATTGTAGCAATATGTGGGTGGAACAGATTGTAGCAATATCTGGGTGAGACAGATTGTTGTAATATGTGGGTATAGCAATATGTGGGTGAGACAAATTGTAGCATTATAATTATAATTGAACATAGATTGTAGAAAGAAATCTTTGTCAGGTGAGCCATTACCTTTGATGAATCCCTGATACATTGGAACAATGTTTGTGACATGATGAGCTTTAGTGGCTTTCTCCGGCGAAGATGCGAAGTCTGGAAAAAAAAGGGATAGAAACTATTATCCAGCTCGATATTTACACTTACAACCCAATCTTAGTAAATTAATATCCTATCAAAGCTCCCCAATTATATATGTCGCTATGTAGGATCTTACTTATTTCAATCGAATTTAGTGTTCCGAGCTCCCAGGTCATGAATATATAATAGACTTATGACATCATGGCCGGATTTTAACTACTTTACTTGCAGGGGGGATAGGGTCAGTGTCTCCGCTTTAACCCAAGGTTTACGCCAAGGATCAGTCCATAATTCTACCCCGCATTCTAACCAAAACGCACCTACCATTATGTTCCCTTCAAAGCACTATGAAGAGCTCTCGGGATTGGTTGACACTCTCGTTACTGCAAGCCGGTTAGATCCTGCAAGCGACATATCCAAATGGGGGAGCAGATAGGATTTCATTTTAATTAGATTGAGATATAATCATAATTAATTTGACAGAATAACAGTTCCAACCCATGTCACAAGGCATTATGGTGTGAACAAATGTAATTACATTTCAAACTTCTGAATAAACATGCTGCTAGTTAGTAGTTATTAAGAACTCGTTGAAAAACAAGTTATTTAATTTCTTCGGAGCGATAACAGCTTCATATGCAAAACATCTCATCATTGAAACACAATACACTAATCACACCTGAAAACTATACCTTTCAGACTTGACTCAAAGGTTGCATCATGGTAATAAATAAATCAATTCTAAATACAAAACCTGAAATCTACTTTGTCGTACATGGTTCAAAGAGGTAGTTGTAGGTGAGATTTTCTGGTCCTATCTGATGTCGACACCAAACGTCCATGACCTCAGGTCGTACATAGGAATCATCCCGAACACATCCGTTACCACGTGAGAAGTTCTGGGTCAGTCCATCGAGGTTGACAGAGTCCGAAGAAAGTACAAATGTTGACCATAAGGCTGAGTTGTGTATATGGCTGTAGAGGACATCGTAGTCACTGTTGTTTACCATACAAGAATCATTACTGATCATTGACACAGGAATGGGTCTCAACAATGGTGGTGAGGGAGACATCGGGACAACTCTGTTACCGGTAATGTCAACCTGAAACCAGAACCAGAAAAAATAATTGCAAGCCGTTGCCAGTTTAATAATAGGATAACAGTTTTACAAGTTTCAAGAGATGTGACAAGGATGCAGGTATGCAGGGGAAGTTTTGTACAGTTCCAATAACTGGTACTCTCGTGATCAGAGTTTGTCTTCAAGCCTTTGTGATGGACCATGATATTGAGAGTAAGAACACCTGTAATACACAGGTATTACATGGGTTATCATCTGGTCTTTTACACACAGTGCAGCTGGTGACTGGGTCCTTGATTGGTCTTTTATTTAATATCCAGCCTATTATGATTGCTTTTATATACCTTTATTAAAGAAAGCAACTACTGTGAATCAAGTAAAACAAATATCTGTACCATATTCTTCAAATCATACTTAGTTACTGTTTAGTAACATGGAGACATACAGTATTATCACAGTTACAGGCTGTGAGAGTTGCACTGTTCCTAGGAGAACAGAGATTATCCTCAGATATAGCAGGCTGGTCAGGGGCAGGGGGTGGTGACTGTAGAAGGTGATCCAAAGTCCCTGATGTGCCATTGTTTGGAGCTGGTTCAATGCCAAGTAAATCTGAAAACAGGAATGTTTACATATTAATTATCATTTGCTAAAACATCTCAAGGCTGGGTTAAAACTGTATATTTCATTAAATGGTTCTAAGTGTACTTTTCACATGGCCAGTGTACCGTACTTTGTCATACTCGGATATGTTGCTTTTCTTAACCTCACATGGTCAGAATTTTGGCATATAGTTCATGTAAGAGGAGATACCGCTTTTCAACGTGACTTCACATGGTAACAATGGCCGACCACTTCCCCATTTGCTACTATTGGAAATCCCGTAATTCACATCACTTCGTCTTACATGAACTATATGCCAGAAATTTGACAGTTTTATTATTCTCAGGTGGTCAGAAGTGTACATTTATTCTAGTCTCGGGTGGTCAATGTGTATGCACAAAACATATGGTAAATTACACTTGTTAGGCAATAAATTAAGAGAATATTTTTCACAAATTAGGTATCTAACTTTCAATTTGAATAAGATTGTTGACATACACTGTAACCGGAACTTATGTAACAAAATTATAACAGGAAATACTTACTACACATTAGGTTGTACAGCTCAATGTTTTCAAAAGGATTAGTTTCAAAGTTTTGTTTGAAGGACGGCCCATACGCTACGAAGAGGGCCTGAAATTAGATACAAATAATACATCTGCCTGCATATCAAAATATATCCATATATGTTTATGTAAATAATCAGCACAAGTGAAGATATACAGCAGAGCTGCCTTTGTATGTGGTAAAACTATATAAATAAATAACTATACAAAGATAACATGATGGAGTTTCTGATACTGTATATATACATGTAGGTGTATATATCTGAATATTTTAGTAAGAGGTTATGAGGAAAATCAGGTGAAGATCTAATAAATCAATTCACCCCGCTAAATTTGATAGAAACTGAACCGATCAATGTTCTCCAAAATCTGTTTTCATATTATTTTATGAACTTCCTGTCCTATGGTAATCCCTCCAATAATTCAATCACAGGAAGTGAAATTTCCTACCATAAAATTAGGTGGTGATCAAATTTATTAGAACTGGAAGTGCACAAAATCATGCATTGAATTTCTTTGTAATTTCAATGATTTTTGAGGGTAAACAAATTTTGATAGGGGAATTTAATTATTGAAGGGACTACCGTAAACCTGGAAACCTATAGTTCTTATTACCAATGTAAATATTGTGTGAAACCCTACCTCCATACTTTTAAAAATGTTGTCGTATCCATGGTTACCATCAAGATAACATACACGCCTTTTACCACTGCAAAAAGAAAAATATAGGATTATTTCATTAAATTTCATGATGGTCAAGGAGTTAAAAAGAGGTCCATCACTGTACTATATGATTGAGCAAGTTATGAAAAATACATGAATTTAACGATGGAGGTGGGGGACTCGATGTGCTTAAGCTTCCAGAATATATGGGGTTATAGTGTGGGCGATGGTCAGAGTAGGAGATAAGAGTGTGTAATCACTCAGGGCTCTTAGGGTTGGAAAATTACTCTCAAGTTTAGTGATTACATCCTATGAGTGCATAATGATACCAGCTTTCAGGATATATGGGGTTATCTATCATGATATGTGCAGTCAGAACAAAATGACCATAGAGGTTCACATCCCCCACCAGCAGAGCCAGTTATGGTGGGGTTGTCTATTATAGTATTAGCTTTCAGGGATAATAGGGTTATTGAGACAGAGCTAGTGCCTCTAGTCGGTTTATCCTCGTTTCGCCTACTTTCACACCTATAAAATTACCGTTTCGCCTACTAGCATGTTTTGGGGATTACTTCACGCAATCAATGGGGCGCCGTAAACGGATTATCTCCCACTGAGTGCAGCCGTCATCGCTGGACCGTTAAACTGAACATAGCTCACTCATTAGATCATTTGCGTACACTTCGCCATCCATAAGATGGCTTGCGAATCGTGTGTCTCCATTATCGCGGAGCGATATCCAGTACTTTACCGGATTCTGTTCGGCCTTCATCCGGCGGAGAACAGACCTTAGAAATCTGATAAATTACAGGTTTTCATACCACTTCTGAAACAGACATTGCCTGGGCTTACAAAATATATAGGTATGTGTAACTTCCGTATCATCCAAGAGGTGTGGTTGATCTGAAATTTTGAACAAGTAGTTCATCACATGACTCGAAAATGGCGAGTTACGTTGGGGTTACGTCGGTAGACTTTAGCTGATTGGCTGACGAAGTCACGTGGTATTTATTTATGGAAATTCCCTCCTGCAATTGCCGAAAGTAGGCTGAACATGGATACACACGATCCCAGGGTCAGTCTTACCGCGTATAGATGA
>JAVTVY010017020.1:0-58919 GCA_036873755.1 Hanleya hanleyi | reverse complement strand
CACCATCCACATGCCGCCATCTTGCATCCACCACCCACCACCATCCACATGCCGCCATCTTGCACCCACCACCCACCACCATCCACATGCCGCCATCTTGCACCCACCACCCACCACCATCCACATGCCGCCATCTTGCACCCACCACCCACCACCATCCACATGCCGCCATCTTGCACCCACCACCCACCACCATCCACATGCCGCCATCTTGCACCCACCACCCACCACCATCCACACACCCCACGTGACCACAATACTCGCTTCTGATTGGCTGACGCGTGACGTCACAAAGGTCATATGCAAATTTCTGATACCCACCACCATCCACATGCCGCCATCTTGCACCCACCACCCACCACCATCCACATGCCGCCATCTTGCACCCACCACCCACCACCATCCACATGCCGCCATCTTGCACCCACCACCCACCACCATCCACATGCCGCCATCTTGCACCCACCACCCACCACCATCCACATGCCGCCATCTTGCACCCACCACCCACCACCATCCACATGCCGCCATCTTGCACCCACCACCCACCACCATCCACATGCCGCCATCTTGAACCCACCACCCACCACCATCCACACACCCCACGTGACCACAATACTCGCTTCTGATTGGCTGACGCGTGACGTCACAAAGGTCATATGCAAATTTCTGAGGTTAATGAGGTACAATTGACGCTTTGTATACTACTCGGATATTCTTTAATGGACGACGGCTGAATTATGAATGACGGACAGACACTTGTGACTCATACATTCATTTAAACATTTGTTAACTATTTTCCGATTATATATCTGCTAGATAGATAGATAGACAGATATATAGATAGATAATCACGGTTTGATTAGCAGGAAGTGTTTTGAACTATACTTACCCTGGCCTGGGGCCACTGTTAGTTGGACGTACGTTGTTATATTGGAGCAATGGCTTTCTATGGTACATGAGTAATTCCCTGTGTCTGTCACAGTCGGAGATGACAAGACCAGAGAATGTTTGCTGCCAAGGTTAACTCTGTGTTCATACTTAACATCACAGTATTCATCACTACAAGCGTCTGGTCCGTCATTCATAATTCAGCCGTCGTTCATTAAAGAATATCCGCGTCCATAATCCAAAGATCTAGTCCATATAACAGCATTAGCACCAAATTCAAAAAGATAATCACAGTATACATAAACATAGCCTAGTTTCCTGCAAGATAGAAACGGTCAATGATGCCGGCAAGACATCATGATGTTCCAAAAATATCAAATCCGTATCGCTGATCAGTATTCTTAATCCATATGATATTCGTTGTAAAGTCATCTAGAGAATGATGTATCTCAGTCACGCTTTGATTGTGACTGTTCATATGAGCACCATGACGATCTTGAAGAACATGCATGGGTTCACACGGTACCTAGCCCCGGGTTAAGCGGAATAACACACAAGTTACGAAACGTAACACCATAGATCTTGCACGCCACGCTCGTATTATGCTATCAGCATGCGATATGTATCGCCAAAGGACATTGTATCTTTACATGGGTAAATGTCTCAAGTCAGGTGCAATACAGAGTATCAAAATAAAATTCTTCCACTACAAGAAATTTTTCAATTGGCATGAAGTGCAATATTATATCGCATACTCAGAAAAATTTCATGGCACCGAGTCTTATCATTCTCGAGTAACAGGACTGTGAAGTAGTGCATTCGTGCAAAATAATTGATTCGGAGGTGAAAACAATTGTTATTGTTCCCTGTAAATACATAAAGATCAATGATAACCAGAACCAGATTTGGTCTACGACTACATATTGGAACAGCGAGTATGCTGTATCAAGCTGGTTCTGGTTATCGTTTATCTTCATATGTTTATAGAAAGAAATTTGAGCTGTTTTTGCCTCAAAATTGGCGATTTTGCACGAATGCATCAATTCACGGCCCTGTTATTCAAGAATGATGTGCCTTGAACATTTTCTGAGTATACAATATAATATTGTACTTCATGCCAACTCACATGACTGAACAAGTTCTTGCATATGCAATATCTTATTTTTGGCACTTCTACCGCACCTGTTCTGGGGCCATTTACCCATCTAAACATAGCAGGTCCTTTGAGAAACTGAGTGAAGGCGCTTTGTGGTATATCCCTGTTTTATACGTTTCTGCAATAAAGTTTTATGACGTTGATTAAAATCGTCACATTTAACACAGGATCTAGCTAATCCTACTAGGATATACGAGATATGTATACGCCATATGCAGATCCCACTGGAATATTAGTCCAGAAAGGGAGAGTATACGGTGTCGAAATTGTAATCTTCTCCAGTCGACGTGAGAGAATGCCCGTTTCATTTTTATAGAGATATTGGTCTAAATATGATGTGCCGGAAGGGCTATCTGTAGTTTCGTGTTTACAAAACATGACCCTTGTGATGATTTGTATATCAGGCAATATTTTATTGTAGCTGATCACCGAGAGCATACATGTACTTCACAAATATATATATGTATATATATAGAAAAGAAAATAAAATAAAATGACACTGACAGCTGGAATTCGTCGTTACCGGTTTTTATATATTCACTTTTTATTTGCTACATCACATTAGGTAATACTGGTAGCGATATGTATCACATCAAACTAGGCCAGACATCACCATCAGAGGATTACAAAACGACGATAGACAATAACAAACTAAACCTTTGATAATTTCTATGGAGAATAGGAAGTAGAATGAGTATATATGTACCGTTACACACAAAAAATCCCTTGGCTGTTACGTAAGTGCAGACAAAATTAATTTTTTTCAATTATGCACAAAAATCTGATTTTCACAGCAAAAAATACCCTTGTTTTATACTATTGTAACCACCATAGGTTTAGCCTATGGTGGCTACTATATTATATATGGGACTGGTAGTCCATAATATATTTTCTAGTTTGGGCTACCAGTTTCCCCTACAACGGAATCCAAAGCTATATTAATTTAATTGGAAGGTCTTCATGCTGTACAGTTCAAAATTCAGTTTGACAGAAAGCCTGTCGTATTTTTCTGGCGTTTGGCCAATTTGATTGTGGTCGAATCTCATTAGCATGGAGATCTGTCCGATTCCACTGACCCCTCTAGCACCTAATGGTCAATTGACCAATCAAATTGGGTAATTAGACGCGGGCTCTTTGAGCGAGCAGACGAACGCCTGTCGGTACACTTTGGTCTTTGGTGACCATACGTTGTTTTAACAGGTGAGTGCCCAAATTTCGTCATTTGGGCGAAAAACAAACATCAGACCCACACATTTCCTTTCGCCCATTTGTTGTCAGACTCTGTACTTATTGAATTTGATACTTTGAGAGCTTTTTCGATAGTTTTTGGCAAATTTATAGCAAAATTAGACGAGCGAAAACACTGAATTTTGACATTCCGGTTTCCCTGCATGTCACACCAGACCGCCGTCGCGTGATCTTTGAACTGTGCACCGGTTCAAAATTTGTCTAAATTATCCCTGAAGTTACTTGATTATGAAAATAGATATAGTAATTTAATATTGTATCATCCTTACCCGACAATTTTATGAGTTTTGATGACAGTTTCCGGCCTCGAAAGACCACATGTCCCTCTCTCGGCAGTCAAAACTTTTGTGCATGGCGCGGTTGGTTCAGCACCCTGTGACCTCTCTCGTGATATTTGGCGAGATCATAATATCAGCTGACATCCGAATGTGGAAGTAAACAAACTCAGTTTTGTTTCTCGACACTAATAAATACTTTTGGCCAATCTAAAAGCCTAAAATTTATGACTGAACTTCCATATTTCTAGTTTTAATAACTGGGAGTTTTTACCCCTATATTTACATTGAGTTGACAGCATTTGGGCAACTGCTTTACCGATATTGACCTGTTTACCGCACTTGACATTTTGTACCGTAACATTACAGCATACACTTGCATGGAGCTTTAAAGATAAATTAAAGTATTTCTAGTTTATTTGCTGAGCTTTGCTCTATATTAATACTACCATTAATATCCTAAACTAGATCCATGGAGACTAATTGTTGATATTGTGTGATATGTTTATTATGGTTGGTGACAGAAATATGCTAAAATAATATATTATATTATCCTTATGAACCTTGCCATATTGGGTCAAATTCTATCTTGGGTACAGCAGCTACTTATTTTAAGAGCTGTTGTTGGCCAACCTTGGTCTGAATTTTTCCTGGCTCCATTTTTATACATGCATTGTTGAGAGCAGTTCTGTAATATTTGAGGAAGATAATTCTGGGATCATAATTTTCTACATGTATTCCCAGCAATAGACTTTATTAATTACATTTCAAGTTCACTAATGTAGCATGTTTCTTGTTCACCAACTTATATCACACAATATATATAATACATGTATGCATATTTGTGCGGTACATACAGCGCGAGTTCTAATGAGCTTTGCTCTCTCGACTATAGTCATATGGTACATGTGTATATCGCGAGTATTTCGGTGACTCCATATTACATATCAATTTAATCCCGATGAAGTCATGGCCGGTTTAAAAAATACCCAGAGCTCGAAACTGGTTGAATTTAGTTCTAAAGATAGCCAAGCAGCCCGACTGGCTGGTTATAATTAAAGAATTTCAGCTTTGTATAATGAAATATACCAGCCCGATGGTCTGGCGAAGTAAATTCATGCCCGGATACCGTTAGTTGAAATTGAATAGCAATGTGTGCATGTTTTTGAAGTGCATACTCTATTTTGAATCTTTACAACAAAGCAGTGCCTAATTCGCCATTCCCCAATACCAAGTGACCAAATCCGGTTTGAACAAATTCGTTGTTCAGTACATAGCTGTATAGTACATGTACTTTCTGAAGAGTACCATTGTACTCTGTTATTTAATTGATTTTGATCTTGATGCAGAACCTATAGACTATACAGATTCAGATTCAGATTTCTGGGACTCGGCGAGTTTAGAATTGCTTTGCTGCATGTAAATATGTATATATTTATTCCATATGATATGTTGAGTGGCCAAACAGCAGCATGGCACAATAATGGAGTACTTTGAAAATCGGTAACATGTGCGCCAAAGTATAATTGTATAATAGAATTATATGTTCCTGCTTTAGGGCCATCATATATATTATACTTTTGTCATAAACATTACCTGTACCCTACATACAATTAAGGGTATAAGAACTACTGAGTCAAACTGTTTGCTTCGTCTGCAAATGGCTGCAATCCGCTTATACTCGCGGTGACAATTCAGTGTTTGAGCCCTTTGACCATCTGGGCGTCAATTTTCATTCATGCTGGTGTTTGGTTGCTGGTGTCTACAGATTTTATATTAAATGCCACTGGCAACTGAATAGCCAAATAGGCTATCAAATGTGTTAAATTAATATTCCTGTATGCACATAGTGTGTTGTGTTATATTCAAATTCATAATTGTTAACCTACCTGCTCAAAGTATATACATATATACAAAATATTGCACTGCATGTTTCGGCCTATAAGTATAACAGTTCTGCTTTTCATCTTTACTCACCTTTCCTATAGATTACTTTGATATCATCTAATCATTATCTTGTTTCACCCCTGCACTTCTGATTCCCTTGCTCCTAACCTTTGTTATGGCTATTCAAATTAATAAATTAATCTAATCTATAAAACATTCTCATATGTCTATGATATATATACATCTATTCTATAGACACTTTGGTCTTTGAATTTCGAAGTGACCATACGTTGTTTTAACAGGTCAAAGATCACAGTCAATAAATCAAGTTTCCTTTCAATATACACTTACATTTCGGTTGTTTGTGTTTTTCATTGGGGTTTGGGGTATCGATGATTCAGAATCCATAAAGAACACCGAGTCCACCCTTACCGTAAGACAGTCGGCTCAGACCAGACTTTTCCAGGTCTTACATTTGGCGCCCGAAATGGGACCAGTGTTCTAGGGTGCATCGATACCCCACCCAGTCAGATTAGTTGATGTCGCTGTGCAAATAATCCCCATGAATCAATCCGTGTTGTAGAAGCGGCGATATCGATTGCCTCTTCCATTCCCAAAACCGTTCATACCATCCATACTACCTTGTCTATCCTGTCTCTGATAGCTGGAATAATTCCGATATGGCCTCTGGTGATATGTCTCCCCAGAAATGTGGGTCCCTCTTAATTTCAAAGGGGTTTGACCCCCTTAGGTCCATCGCATTGGAGGGTTATCCTATCAGCTGGGAGCAGGTTGAGTTGAAGGAGTATTTGGAGGAATCAGTTGGTGATGTCAGCAAGATAGCACTCGTGCTTACTGATCCGCCACGGTTTTTGGTGGAATTCGTGGAAGAGGCGGCGATAAGAGACCTGGGTGCTCAACTCGATGTGGGCCATGGTAAGTCTTGCCGAGTGGTCAAAGCCTATGCTACCGTCCCTCAGTATTCCGACAATTCAGAGGTTGGGGCCTTGCGTCAGGAAATGACGCAGATGAAGGACCAACTTGTTCAGAGGTCGAGGGCCGAGGAAAGATTGTTCAATTTGATTGAGGCATTGACTCGTACCGTTAACAGGTTGGGAACAACAACATCAGCCAGCAATAGCACCGCTGAGGTCAGTCAGGGAGTCGCAGCTTCAGCTCAACAAGTACCGACATCAGAGGAGAGAAGTACCAGTCAGAGTTCCACCACCATTCCCTTGCAGGATACAGATGTAGAGCGGCAAATTAATGTGCGGGTGGAACATACACTCACGGGAGGCAACAACAGCAGCACATTCTACCGAATTAAGCCGTTCTCTGGTACAACACCGCTCAAACCAGGCGAAGGCACCTTTGACGAGTGGTGCACTCAAATCCGTCTGGTACTGGAGGTTGATGCCCTGACAGCAAGGGGAAAGAGACAGAGGCTATTAGCTAGCCTGCATTCACCAGCCCTCGAAATAGCCCGAGGCTTAGGAGAGGGACTCTCATCGACCGAGATATTTGAGGGTCTCCGAAAGTTTTACCAAAGCTCGGCTAATGGAGTTCGCCTGCTTCAGCAATTCTTTCTCATGAACCAGAATTCTGGAGAAAAACCATCGGAGTTGAAACTGGATGAGATAGTGGAGAAGGGCGGACTTCAAAGAGGCCAAGTCGATGAGACCCGACTCACCCATTTCAGATCGAGCTGCTTGGATGATCGTCTCTCCAATCTACTGCACATAAAGTATAGCAGTTGCCAGCAATTCCCCTCATTCTCCGATTTGATGGTGGAAGTGAAACCGGTAGAGGACGACCACAAGACGGCGAAAAAGGTGAGAAGCCAGTCTCACATTGCCTCCACCCAGGATGAGGGCCCACACCTGGAAGAGTTGCAGGAGCAGATTCAGAAGCTGCAACAACAACTACAGCAACAGCTCCAACCTGTTAACCAGAGAGTAAACTCGTGGTCTACAGGGACAAATCTGAGTCATAGTAATGACCAGAGTTCAGGTAATATATGGCCAGTGGGATGGAGCCGCCAATTGTCTCAGACCAGGTGCGGCAGGGTCAAAGGAGAGGTAACAAACGACGAGTTTGTTATAATTGTGGATCGTACGATCACGTCAGCCCCCGTTGTACCAATCCTAGGAACCCTAACTTGGTCTGGGAGCGGATCAATGCCCGTGCCAACCGAATATCTCAGGAGTCACCCTCTGAGGATTTAAACGCTCAGAGGTCTCTGTCAAATTAGGCGGACAATCCGAGACCTCAACTGCCAGTCCCAATGCATTTGGTGAAGATGACACATCACCACGTAGCCATATTCCACAGGTCGGAATCGGTGCCGCCATTAAGCTGCGCAATAACTGTCGTGTTGACATCCCTGCAGGGGAATCAATGGAGTTTAGGGGTAGAATCGTTATCAACCCATCTCATAAGCCCCAGCATCCGGATGATCTCAAGGTTAGCGCCAGTCAAGATGGAGACCTCCCAATAGGACTAGAAACCCAGTTCTCTCGACTAGATGGAAATTGTGGTGTTCATATTGTAGTTAAAAACAAGAGTAGACGCACAATAAATGTTACGCCCTCTCATGTTTTGGCTAGGTGTCATCTAAACAACAGCATGGATGATATGGTACTTAAATCCCTTGTGGGTCCTGCCTGTGAGTCGGAGATAGCAGTGGATGGTGTCGTCTGCCAAGGACTGCTTGATAGCGGGTCACAGGTAACGACCGTGTGTAAATCGTTTTACACTAAACACCTGTCCCATCTTCCTTTGGAGAGTTTAACAGAAACCCTTTTGAAAGTGGAAGGGACAGGGGGTCAGAGAGTGCCATATGAAGGATTCATTCGCCTTCGCATATCTATGCCCAAAGATGTTGTAGGCTGCAGTGAAGAGGTGGACACCATGGCTTTGGTTTGTCCAGACACCCCATTTTCTACGGATGTTCCCATCATTATTGGTACTAATACATTTGGTGCCATTGCAGATAAATGTCGTAAACAGGGAAAACCACTCTACCTGTTTACACTTCCTGTGCGCAGTGAAGTGGCCCACATTTTCCGGAGTTTGGTATCCGACCCCAGTGGACGTCTCGGACAAATCCGCCTATTTGGTAAAAGGTCCGTGACAATTCCTGCCGGTGAAATGATGGAGCTGAAAGGTGTTGCAAAAAAGTTATCGGTTCCTACTACAGCGGAAACCCTCATCATCCAGGAAGGTCGTGATCACGTCAAAATGTTTGGACATGGTCTATTGGTAAAAAACACTATAGTGTCTTCAACAGGAAATCTCCCGAAAGTGAAAGTATTGGTCCAAAATCGGTCAGAGTCTGATATCGTTATCAGGCCTCATAAGGTAATCGCTGACCTTTACGTTCCTCAGGATGTCACATCCTTCGAAGGTATGTATGACAATGAGGAATGTGTTGGGACTCAATATGGAAACTCTCCGGATGTATATGCAAACAGCTTTGCATCACAGTGCAGTTCCTCGAATGGTCCTGAAATTCCGACGTTGCAATTTGATTTCGGTGACTCACCAATTTCAGAGGAGTGGAAAGAGCGGGTCACCAAGCGGTTGAATGGTATGTGTGATATATTCGCTAGTCACGAATTTGACATTGGACGAACTGATGCCATTCAACACAAGATCGAGCTGACAGACTCGACCCCATTTAGGTAGAGGGCCCGTCCCATCAGGCCACAGGATTACGAGGACTGCAGACGTCACATCCAGTCGACGATTGATGCTGATATAATCAAGCCATCCAACAGCCCATATGCGAGTCCAATTGTTCTCGTTCGTAAAAAGTCAGGGGGGCTAAGGGTGTGTATTGATTATCGCAGAATTAACCTTCGAACGATTCGAGACTCGTTCCCTATTCCCAAGGTTGATGACCTATTTACAGCATTGAATGGATCATCCTGGTCCACTCAGCTAGATATCAAGTCAGCTTTCTACACGGTACCAATGGATCCAGAATCTGCCAAATACACAGCTTTTGTTTGCCCATTTGGTTTATTCGAATGGAGCCGAATGATTATGGGTCTCGTCAACAGTCCATTAACATTTCAACGGTTGATGGAACTTTGTATTGGCGATATGAACCTTAAAGAGCTGGCCGTGTACATGGATGATTTGATAATTTTCTCATCTACCTTGGAGGAACATGAAGAACGACTTTTCCGGACTCTACAACGGCTTCGCAGATTTGGACTTAAACTGGATCCCAAGAAGTGTAAATTTTTCCAAACTTCAGTTACACACTTGGGTCATGTTTGTTCCAAAGATGGCATCTCTCCAGATCCCAAGAAGGTCAACGCAGTCAAAGACTGGCTGGCTCCCACCAACCTTGCAGAACTTAAAAGTTTTCTGGGTTTTGCGGGGCACTATCGGCGTTTTATTATGGATTTTGGACGCCTTTGTAAACCCCTGAATGACATCACCAAAGGTTACATCCCACGGAAAACCACGAAGCGATTGGGACGGACTCCTAGAAGGGATGATATCACCTCGAAACCCCGCTTGGAGATCGATGGACATCGGAGTGTTTGACAGCATTCGAAGCTATCAAAGAGAGATTAATCAGTGCATCCATTCTTGGTTATGCTGATTTATCTTCCCCGTTTGAGTTACACACAGATGCAAGCGGCACTGGTCTCGGTGCAGTGCTTTATCAGCAGCAAGGGTCGATGCTTAAAGTGATAGCCTATGCTAGTCGCGGGCTATCGAAAGTGAGACCAACTATCCGGCACACAAGCGCGAGTTCCTGGCAGTTAAGTGGGCAGACACGGACAAATTTCATGACTACCTTTATGGTAGCAAATTCATTGTCGTGACTGACAATAACCCATTAACTTATGTCTTGAAATCCGCTAAGTTGGATGCAACCGGATATCGGTGGCTGGCTGCACTTGCTGCATATGATTTCAGCTTAAAGTACCGGCCTGGTGCAAACATGACAGATGCTGATGCCTTAAGTCGTCTTCCATATGGCCCCCCCAAAGGAGGATACAAAATACATCAAGGAGAAGGAACGAATTGACTGGTTGCTTGAAAGGAGTGAACCGTACACTAGTGAGAGCAGAGAGTGTGTGGAATGCTCCTCTGATTCTGTGAATGCGGTTATTCAAATGCATGACATCAGCATTGTGAAAGCGACCAGACCTGGCGTATCCAGCAGGAAGGACAAACAGTGTTTATCAGCGTCCTGTCATGTTTCACAGACAGCCTCACAGCACGTATGGGTGGAAGCGTTGGCGATGTCAGAGAATGCTGTTCCAGACTCTCTGGCAGAGCCCCCTAATTTCCCAACAGGGATAGATGCACTCGACTGGATTTCGCTTCAGTCTGAGGACCATGACATTAAAACCATCATCTGTCATTTAAAACAAGGAACCAAGCCTTCCAAACAAGACCTAGCAAAAGCAGGGAAAGACTTGTGTATCTACCTGCGTGAACTGGAGAAGCTGACGTTAAAGAACGGCATCTTATACAGGTTCGTGACTGATGACAAGTGCATCGATAGGCAACAGTTGGTTGTTCCTTTGAGCCACAGAAACATTGCCATTTGTGAGGTACATGATGATGTGGCTCATCCCAGCACTGAGAGTACGTTGGCGGTGGCACGTCAGAGATTTTTCTGGCCTTATATGGCCACTGGAATTCAACGCTATTGTGCTCGATGTGAACGATGCTCGATGTAAGCACTACTCGAGTTGGTCTGTATGGATTATCTCACAGTGGAGGCAGACCGCGGTGGCACAGAAAACATCTTGGTCATTACAGACCATTTCACCAAGTATGCCATAGCAGTACCAACTAAGGACCAAAAAGCTACAACCGTTGCCAGAGCTTTGTGGGAGAACCTGATCTGTCACTACGGATATCCGAAATATTTATTGTCGGATCAAGGTAGAGACTTTGAATCAAAGGTTATCAGTAAGCTTTGTGAGATGGCCGGGATAAAGAAAGTAAGAACTTCACCATATAACCCGCGATGCAACGGTGTTACAGAGCGTCTGAATCGGACACTCCTTGACATGCTGGGGACATTGAAAAACTCGCAGAAGAAGGACTGGAGGAAATACATTGGTCCGCTTGCCCATGCCTATAATTGTATAGTGCATAGTACAACAGGGTACTCTCCTTATTATTTGATGTTTGGTAGACATGCACGTTTACCAGTTGACATCATTTTTGGGACAGACCCCGACAAGCGGTGCCCCATGGGTCCTCAACAGTATGTCAAGGATCTTCGAGAACGACTCGGAGTCGCTTTCTCAGTAGCTCAAGCAAATGCCCTCAAATCTGCTATCGCGAACAAGGGCTACTATGACAAGACTGCCCATGCTGTGAGCCTTGAACCGGATGATCGTGTCCTAGTCAGGAACGTGGGGCTGAAGGGGAAGCATAAGATTGCTGATAAATGGAAGTCTGGTGTGTTTGTCGTCGTGCGGCAGTTACTTGATCTGCCGGTTTATGTCATTAAACCGGAGGATGGACAGGGAACCACCAAGACCCTCCATCGCATTGGTTCTTTGCCACTACCATCTGAGGAATTATCGCTGATTCCTCCAGTAGAACGACCGGTTACCCGTTCATGTGTACAGCAGCCACCTCTGTCAGTTGAGGAAGAGCTGGACCCATACATCTGCGATGAAGACGACTGGCATTTGAGCCTTACAGATATGGTAGCGGAACCCGTAGTTAGTCGTACTAACTATGAACTTCATCCAAATATCCCTACCATTATTCCAACTGAAACTGATGAACAGACTCCTGCCCATTACCTCGAGATGACAAGTCCCGGTGGTGACTCCTCGGAGGAAGTCATGGAAGTATCGCTTCGAGACCCACCTCTCCTAAGGCGATCTCTAAGAACTTGCCAGCCCCCAGCTCGATTTTCATATGACCCCTATGGAATTGCATACAGCAAAGCCATTTGGGTCTAATAACTACTTAATGACGATATGCCTTTATGTTTTGCAGTTCGATATGCATCGCATGGAGGAATTCAGAAGAATTCGTCTAGAGCTGGAGGCTGTGAAGGGAGACCGAGATCGCTTTCGGAGGGAGAGGGATGACGCAAGGAGAGAGGGAGACCGTTATCGGCGAGAACGTGATGAGGCGTGGAGGAAACTCGTCAATGCACAGGAGGTGCACAACAGGGTCCTTCAGGAAGTTGTTATGGGGCAGCCTTTGAGTGGTTCGGTGCCACAGAAGGCAGCCCAGTCAGTTAAGAGGAAGCGGCAGGCCAGCGATTCGGTGCACTGGTTGTCTAAAAGGCCCAGAACTGTGGAGACAGTTGGTTCGGTACAACTGCAGTCTGTGATTTCGAAGCCTGAGACTGTGTATAACAGACTAAAGGATGTGGGGAAAGGCAGCGAGCTGGACCCTAGAATACTCAACCAATTTCCCTCTGAGACTCGAAGGTCAAAGGTCCTGTCAGCAGGTTGGCTTGACACTGTATTCCCGCAAAAGGCGAAGACGCTAATTATTTCCGACTCGGTCATGCGACAGATGGATCCGGTGTTCAGTCTAGAAGTTGGTGCAGTAGATCTTTTTGTGTATGGTGGAATGACCACCCTGGACCTCCTACCCATCGTATACAAGCTATATGCTGAGGGGAATCGGGCCAACCAACTAGTTATCTGTGTTGGCACCAACGATATATTGAAGGGGAGTCGTGCCACTGATGGTTTTGTTGAGGCAAACTTGAAAGAAATTGGACAGTTAGCTTCAAAAGTGGCAGAAAATGTCATCCTGTGCACTGTGTATGAGGCTGGGTGGAAGTCCAGGAATCCAAAACACAAGGAGTTGAACAAAGAGCGTCACAGGGATGAGGAGTCCAGGCGACACAGGCTGAATACCACCATCCAGGGTCTGGTAAATAAGTCGGCCTTTGATTTGCTTGACCTTGCACACATCTTCAGGGGGAAGACCGGTAGGCCTCGAGAAACTTCCCCTGGATGGTACCTCGCTGATGCAGTTCATCCGACCATCAATGGAATCGTCGCCATTGAGGTCTGCCTAGAGCAGCTCTTGACAGGTAGGCCAGTCGTTCGGCCAACTGTGGAAGACCCACGTCTCTTTCATGGGGTCAGCCACACTGTCAGAGCTGCTGAGATACAGAGGAGGTCCAGTCTGATGGCTGCCAACCGTTCCAGGTTCCAGGGACAGCTCACCATCACAGTGCCAAATGAGCTGGACTCTACGGAGGAAGATCAAGATGACCGTTCCTGGGACAACAAGCGCCAGAGATCAGAACAATAGGAGCCGGGCCCTCTCTGTATCAAACCAGGAATACACCAACCTACAATCGACAATAATATCATCATTAGCATGATTAGGGTACTCATCTGTATAGATTTTTCGTCTGCTGGCTCCACTTTTCATGGTTCTCTCCAGCATTCTTAAAACAGGGGGAAAGTGTAACCACCATAGGTTTAGCCTATGGTGGATACTATATTATATATGGGACTGGTAGTCCATAATATATTTTCTAGTTTGGGCTACCAGTTTCCCCTACAAAGGAAACCAAAGCTATATTAATTTAATTGGAAGGTCTTCATGCTGTACAGTTCAAAATTCAGTTTGACAGAAAGCCTGCCGTATTTTTCTGGCATTTGGCCAATTTTATTCTGGTCGAATCTCATTAGCATGGAGATCTGTCCGTTTCCACTGACCCCTCTAGCACCTAATTGTCAATTGACCAATCAAATTGGTTAATTAGACGCGGGCTCTTTGAGCGAGCAGACGAACGCCTGTCGGTACACTTTGGTCTTTGAATTTTGAAGTGACCACACATTGTTTTAACAGGTGAGTGCCCAAATTTCGTCATTTGGGCGAAAAACTAACATCAGACCCACACTTTTCCTTTTGCCCATTTGTTGTCAGACTCTGTACTTACTAAATTTAATACTTTGACAGCTTTTTAGATAGTTTTTGGCAAATTTATAGTAAAACTAGACGAGCGAAAACACTCGAATTTTGACATTCCGGTTTCCCTGCATGTCACACCAGACCGCCGTTGCGTGATCTTTGAACTGTGCACCGATCCAAAATCTGTCTAAATTATCCCTGAAGTTACTTGATTATGAAAATAGATATAGTAATTTAATATTTTATCATCCTTACCCGACAATTTTATGAGTTTTGATGACAGTTTCCGGCCTCGAAAGACGACATGTCCCTCTCTCGGCTGTCAAAACTTTTGTGCATGGCGCGGTTGGTTCAGCACCTTGTGACCTCTCTCGTGATATTTGGCGAGATCATAATATCAGCTGACATCGGAATGCGGAAGTAAACAAACTCAGTTTTGTTTCTCGACTCTAATAAATACTTTTGGCCAATCTAAAAGCCTAAAATTTATGACTGAACTTCCATATTTCTAGTTGTAATAACTGGGAGTTTTTACCCCTATATTTACATTGAGTTGACAGCATTTGGGCAACTGTTTTACCGATATTGACCTGTTTACCGCACTTGACATTTTGTACCATAACATTACAGCATACACTTGCATGGAGCTTTAAAGATAAATTAAAGTATTTCTAGTTTATTTGCTGAGCTTTGCTCCATATTAATGCTACCATTAATATCCTAAACTAGATCCATGGAGATTAATTGTTGATATTGTGTGATATATTTATTATGGTTGGTGACAGAAATAATGCTAAAATAATATATTATATTATCCTTATGAACTTGTGGCTATTCACCTTGCCATATTGGGTCAAATTCTATCTTGGGTACAGCAGCTACTTATTTTAAGAGCTGTTGTTGGCCAACCTTGGTCTGAATTGTTCCTGGCTCCATTTTTATACATGTATTGTTGGGAGCAGTTTTGTAATATTTGAGAAAGATAATTCTGGGATCATAATTTCCTACATGTATCCTCAGCAATAGACTTTATTAATTACATTTCAAGTTCACTAATGTAGCAGGTTTCTTGTTCACCAACTTATATCACACAATATATATAATACATGTATGCATGTTTGTGCGGTACATACAGCGCGAGTTCTAATGAGCTTTGCTCTCCCGACTATAGTCATATGGTACATGTGTATATCGCGAGTATTTCGGTGACTCCGTATTACATACCAATTTAATCCTGATGAAGTCACGGCCGGTTTAAAAAATACCCAGAGCTTGAAACTGGTTGAATTTAGTTCCAAAGATAGCCAAGCAGCCCGACTGGCTGGTTATAATTAAAGAATTTCAGCGTTGTATAATGAAATATACCAGCCCGATGGTTTGGCGAAGTAAATTCACGCCCGGATACCGTTAGTTGAAATTGAATAGCAGTGTGTGCATGCTTTTGAAGTGCATACTCTGTTTTGAATCTTTACGACAAAGCAGTGCCTAATTCGCCATTCCCCAATACCAAATAGCCAAAACCGGTTTGAACAAATTCTTTGTTCAGTATATAGCTGTATAGTACATGTAATTTCTGAAGAGTACCATTAAACTCTATTATTTCATTGATTCTGATCTTGATGCAGAACCTATAGACTATACATGTGGTATTAATATTTCTGGGGCTTGGCGAGTTTGGAATTGCTTTGCTGCATGTAAATATGTATATATTTATCTCATATGTTGAGTGGCCAAACAGCAGCATGACACAATAATGGAGTACTTTGAAAATCGGTAACATGTGCGCTAAAGTATAATTGTATAACAGAATTATATGTTCCTGCTTTAGGGCCATCATATATATTATACTTTTGTCATAACCATTACCTGTACCCTACATACAATTAAGGGTATAATAACTGTTGAATCAAACTGTTTGCTTCGTCTGCAAATGACTGCGATCCGCTTATACTCGCGGTGACAATTCAGTGTTTGAGCGCGTCTCGCAGAGTTACGCCCCTTTGACCATCTGGGCGTCAATTTTCAGTCATGCCGGTGTTTGGTTGCTGGTGTCTACCGATTTTATATTAAATGCCACTGGCAACTGAATAGCCAAATAGGCTATCAAATGTGTTAAATTAATATTCCTGTACATGCACATAGTGTGTTGTGTTATATTCAAATTCATAATTGTTAACCTACCTGCTCAAAGTATATACAAAATATTGCACTGCATGTTTCGGGCTATAAATATAACAGTTCTGCTTCTCATCTTTACTCACCTTCCCTATAGATTACTCTGATATCATCTAATCATTAGCTTGCTTCACCTCTGCACTTCTGATTCCCTTGCTCCTAACCTTTGTTATGGCTATTCAAATTAATAAATTAATCTAATCTATAATACATTATGTATAATATATATATCTATTCTATAGACACTTTGGTCTTTGAATTTTGAAGTGACCACACATTGTTTTAACAGGTCAAAGATCACAGTCAATAAATCAAGTTTCCTTTCAATATACACTTACATTTCGGTTGTTTGTGTTTTTCATTGGGGTTTGGGGTATCGATGATTCAGAATCCATAAAGAACACCGAGTCCACCCTTACCGTAAGACAGTCGGCTCAGACCAGACTTTTCCAGGTCTTACATTTGGCGCCCGAAATGGGACCAGTGTTCTAGGGTGCATCGATACCCAATCCAGTCAGATTATTTGATGTCGCTGTGCAAATAATCCCCATGAATCAATCCGAGTTGTAGAAGCGGCGATATCGATTGCCTCTTTCATTCCCAAAACCGTTCATACCATCCATACTACCTTCTCTATCCTGTCTCTGATAGCTGGAATAATTCCAATATGGCCTCTGGTGATATGTCTCCCCAGAAATGTGGGTCCCTCTTAATTTCAAAGGGGTTTGACCCTCTTAGGTCCATCGCATTGGAGGGTTATCCTATCAGCTGGGAGCAGGTTGAGTTGAAGGAGTATTTGGAGGAATCAATTGGTGATGTCAGCAAGATAGCACTCGTGCTTACTGATCCGCCACGGTTTTTGGTGGAATTCGTGGAAGAGGCGGCGATAAGAGACCTGGGTGCTCAACTCGATGTGGGTCATGGTAAGTCTTGCCGAGTGATCAAAGCGTATGCTACCGTCCCTCAGTATTCCGACAATTCAGAGGTTGGGGCCTTGCGTCAGGAAATGACGCAGATGAAGGACCAACTCGTTCAAAGGTCGAGGGCTGAGGAAAGATTGTTCACTTTGATTGAGGCATTGACTCGTACCGTTAACAGGTTGGGAACAACAACATCAGCCAGCAATAACACCGCCAAGGTCAGTCAGGGAGTCGCAGCTTCAGCTGAACAAGAACCGACATCAGGGGAGAGAAGTACCAGTCAGAGTTCCATCACCATTCCCTTGCAGGATACAGATGTAGAGCGGCAAATTAATGTGCGGGTGGAGCATACACTCACCGGAGGCAACAACAGCAGCACATTCTACCGAATTAAGCCATTCTCTGGTACAACACCGCTCAAACCAGGCGAAGGCACCTTTGACGAGTGGTGCACTCAAATCCGTCTGGTACTGGAGGATGATGCCCTGACAGCAAGGGGAAAGAGACAGAGGCTATTAGCTAGCCTGCATTCACCAGCCCTCGAAATAGCCCGAGGCTTAGGAGAGGGACTTTCATCGACAGAGATATTTGAGGGTCTCCGAAAGTTCTACCAAAGCTCGGCTAATGGAGTTCGTTTGCTTCAGCAATTCTTCCTCATGAACCAGAATTCTGGAGAAAAACCATCGGAGTTTCTTGTGAGACTCCAGCTGAAACTGGATGAGATAGTGGAGAAGGGACGACTTCAAAGAGACCAAGTCGATGAGACCCGACTCACCCATTCAGATCGAGCTGCTTGGATGATCGTCTCTCCAATCTACTGCACATAAAGTATAGCAGTTGCCAGCAATTCCCCTCATTCTCCGATTTGATGGTGGAAGTGAAACGGGTAGCGGACGACCACAAGACGGCGAAAAAGGTGAGAAGCCAGGCTCACATTGCCTCCACCCAGGATGAGGGCCCACACCTGGAAGAGTTGCAGGAGCAGATTCAGAACCTGCAACAACAACTACAGCAACAGCTCCACTCTGTTAACCAGAGAGTAGACTCATGGTCTACAGGGACAAATCTGAGTCATAGTAATGACCAAAGTTCAGGTAATATGGCCAGTGGGATGGAGCCGCCAATTGCCTCAGACCAGGTGTGGCAGGGTCAAAGGAGAGGACGGGGTAACAAACGACGCGTTTGTTATAATTGTGGATCGTACGATCATGTCAGCCCACGGTGTACCAATCCTAAGAACCCTAACTTGGTCTGGGAGCGAATCAATGCCCGTGCCAACCGAAGATCTCAGGAGTCGCCCTCTGAGGATTTAAACGCCCAGAGGTCTCTGTCAAATTAGGGGGACAATCAGAGACCTCAACTGCCAGTCCCAATGCATTTGGTGAAGATGACACATCACCACATAGCCATATTCCACAGGTCGGAATCGGTGCCGCCATTAAGCTGCGCAATAACTGTTGTGTTGACATCCCTGCAGGGGAATCAATGGGGCTTGGGGTATCGATGATTCAGAATCCATAAAGAACACCGAGTCCACCCTTACCGTAAGACAGTCGGCTCAGACCAGACTTTTCCAGGTCTTACACTTATATACATCTTGTCTTATGTGACATAACTTTTATATGTTTTTGGGGCAAATATAGTTTGCAAAATTGTACTAATAACAATATTTAAGTTATCCTGTCATAAATCCATCTTGAAAACTTGTCTCGCTTGTCTCTCTTGTTTTGTAGAACGTTATGACGTTATAGTGGCCCCCGTCATTCAAGTTTTATTCAAATGTGACGTCATACTACGTCGGATGAATGAACGAGGACCACTATAACGTCATGAGGTTCCAAAAACAACGGGAGGCAAGCGATGACGTTTTTAAAAGTTCTGGCTGTCGGTATAAGTTTTGACTTCTCATATACCCAAAATAAAACAATAACCCACAGAACTATTACCACACATAATTGTAACAACTATAGAAGTTCTTGTTTTATGACATTTTAACAGAACATTGGAAAGCTTTTCAGTTCACCTTTAAGATCATCGCCAGAATGAGCTACTGTAGATTCTTCCCGCTACAATAGCCACAAGGAGCTTTGCTCATGTTCCTGGAAGGAGCTATACCAGTGGTAAAAACAGCATTGAAGAGCAAGTTGATGTCGGTGCATAAAATGATCAACAAGGGTGAATGTTAAACAATAATGTTCTTGCCTAACAATAAAAACTACTGACTGGTACTGAAACCTTTGGATTTCTTAAAATATTTTGCATACTGTGAAATATCTTTTCCACCTTCATGACCATGATGACTGTGAATGAGTCTAGTCTGGAATTATGGAGGTGGTGAATATGCAAGACTTTTGGTGCCAGTTCTAGAGTGTGATGTGTGGTCAGTGTCAAAATCGCCCATGTGAAACGAAATATACACTGGCATAAACTCGCCATTCAGTATTGATTTTTTCACTGATATATCCCCTTCCAACTGCATCAGCATTGCTAAATTGGGAGGCTACAGTAGCTAGGCTCAATTATCTGCCAAGAATAGACTTTGCAGATATAAATACCACATGTTGATTCTGTCTAAAAAATTCATTTTCATCGACAGGTTGTTCCAGAAGGCACAAGATGAGGACCGTCCCAAAGGTGACAGTACTGTTGATGAGGAGGAAATTAACAGATTTTCAGCCCTGGCTAGTATTTGGTGGAAGGAAAGTGGAGAATTTGAGGCTTTGCATACATTGAATGTGCTGCGAATCCCTCTGATCCGAGATGCATTATTAGAACAATCTGGGCAAACTTTGGAAGATGCTCCCATCTCTCAACCTCTGAAGGGGAAGACAGTATTAGATGTAGGCTGTGGGGGAGGCATTCTTTCTGAGGTATATTTTATAAAATACCAACATGAAAGTTGAAACTAATTATAATCTCAAAACATGCTTACTCTGGTTGCTGTTGCAATTGCCATATAAGTAATATGATTATAGGCAATTTGCATCTTATGCACCACCCTTGGCCTCTATTATGGTAATTCCCCTAATAATTTGATCACCGGAAGTGCAGCAAAAATGGCTTATATCTGGTAATATTCTTCATGGCATCAGCTACAAAGTGTCACATTTTGTCATTATATGACTTTTCTTCAATTTAAATGAAGAATGGGAATGTTAATTTTCTCTGTGTTTGAATAACAGAGTTGAAAAGTGAACTTCCTGTGATTGAATTATTAGGGGAATTACCGTACCCGATTGAAGATACGTACACAGCACTTTCAGACACTGGGGAAACATGCTCTAAATATAACCAGGTAACGCAGGGTTTCATCTATGGGCGAATTTCGGGCCCTTCACAAAAACTCTTTCACCAATCTTTCACAAAAAAAAAAAAAAAAATCACCAAACAATAATCATAATTTTTTTTTGCATAAGTGATATTTTTAAAAGTTCAAAGTCAATTTTGATCTTGGCAGGGTTCATACGGGTCCTGAATTTCCTTGAATTCTGAGAAAATGAATTCCAGGACCTGGAAATCCTTGAATTCTGACAACATTTGTAAAGAGTCCTGGTAAAGTCCTTGAATTTTATTGTCCTCTCTCCCCCCAAAATATCTGCCACAATTAATTACTGAAATTAACAAATTGAATTTGTTCTTCGATCTAGTCAGATCTATATGAAACATGATAGTTGAAATACATATTCATTTCATTTTAATGTACGTTGTTCACCCTATTGAATCGACAAGTATGATTATAGGTGAATGCACCAGTCCATTTGTCATGCAACCATGAACTGTAGGTTGGATCACTTCACATAGAAGCCGCATAACAGCTGCAATGTTATAATGAGGCAACATATGATTATATAGCAGATATGTCGACAGTCCATGGTAGCTACCATTTGTCTTGGCAACAGCCCATTTGGCGAATCATTGGATCAGACGATGTGCTCTCTGTGCATCATTCACAAGTGCATGTTGACCTACCATGGACTGTCGATCGGTCCGATGATGATACCATGGACTGTCGTAATATCAGACAGACAGAGAATAAACTATTAATGGTTCATATTTCTCTTAAACATACACAAGTGGAAGGAATCGAGAGATGAATGAGTCAGTGATACATGAGGCAGGTAGTAAGTTCCCACGTGTTCATTTTGTGCTCATTTCCTCACACTATAATTCGATGCTAATACCTACCATGGACTGTCTGCCAACACCTAAAAACACCTCTCGCCGCAAAAATGTTTAAAATTTTTGTTAACTTGAAATAGTAATAACCCTACATTTGGTGACAATATAGTACGATATCTCTCCTCCAAAAAATGACTGGACACCAGTAACCATACCTGTCATCGATATGCTGAAAATCATTCATTTTCGGCTGTGGTCACTGTCGTCTGGTCAGACACACGCCCACGCTTGATAACGAAAGCACCGAAAAACCTACCATTGACTGTGATTTGACACGTGACCGGCGGTTTTCACCTATAATCATACTTGTCGATTCAGTAGGGTGTTGTTGAATTTGCTGAATGAAACATGAAAAAGGTGGTAAAAAATGTCAAGGAAAATTCAGTTAGCCCATTGTCACTTGATTGGTTGTTTAGCATGACCAGCCCTCATATATATTTTGAGGGTGAATACTTAAAATGGATGAGGGATTTACATTTTCATGAGTAAAACTTAATCATTTTCTTCATATATTCGTATAAAATTGGTTTACAATTTAATAATTAATAATAAATAATTATAACATCTGGCATGTGTATTTAAAAAATCCAAGTCATGCCAAACAACCAATCAAGTGACGGTGGCCTTAAAGGTCCTGGAAAAAAGTTGTATGGACCTGGAAAAGTCCTGGAATTTTGTCTTTCACAAAGGTTGGGAACCCTGTCTTGGGCTCTCAGGTGCCGAGAAATGACTGATAGTTTTTCTGAGCATCTAAGGGTCTTTGATGAAGGGTCAATTTATTTTTCACAAAAAAATAAGTGGAAAGCCCCTACTCAAATTTTCTAGATGATACCATGTAATGCTACTGTCCATACCAACTCGTGCATATACATTCAATATGATTAAACCTGATTCATAATGGGGTACAGTGGATCTAAAAAAAATTCATATTTCAATGCCATTTGATGACCCTCTGGTACAAACATAACTGTCAATTATTTTATTTGATCTATCGATGCAACTATGACCAGGTGCAAGTCTAGGTCATATTTCTTACAGTGTAAGGCCCACTGTTGTTTATTGTCCCCGCGTGCATCAGATATTTATGCACACGTCAACAGAATGTTTTGCCCAATAATTTTTTTTGTTTGCCAAAATATTAGGTTCCCGCAATGAATTGCTCTATCACTGATTCAATCTGAGTTCACGAATAAAAACTATAAATAAAATGCACCTTTTTTGCAAACAAGGACAACAAACAAAAAATTAGTGGGTCTAAACTATACATTGTTACCTATTTGAAGTTACCTAAAATAAATGTTTTTCACTTTTCACTGTTGGGAATTAGTCATTGTTCAACTATAATGTACAACTTCATTTATCTTATCCAATCTTGAGCCTGATCAGTTCATCAATTAATACTTCATTGTTTAATATCTGTTATCATAATGCGGTCACCAAGGCTCTGACCAGGCATGTCAGACTTGGCCTAATATGTTCCTGCAAGTCAGAGCTGATATAGGATAACATAGAAGTATAAAACCCCATTCCGGAATGAAATAATCAAACTAAGAACAACAGATTCGGAATCACCCGGGTTCTGCTTAGATGTCCCATATGGTTGCTGCTAGATGGTCCTGCACCTCTATTTGACATGATCTGTTCTCGCGAAAATTGCTATAACCTTAAGAATAAACAACATTAAGATTGCCTTGCTGTAACAAATTATATCCCACTAACTCATAACATTTACAAATGGTGATAACGAATTATTTTTGAGAGAAAATTGCTTTGTATTGTTGAAAGCGACATTAAATCCTACTCACTCAGTCACTGTTTCGTATTTATTAAATAAATTATCTGAACTAGGTTTTGTAGGTTGGATTTCAAGGAGTTATCAGTATATGGCTTCAATATTGATCAAGCGTGACACAGACCACACCACATGAATAATGTCGACACATTTCACACCATGGATTGGTTAACTTGCATTGACTTGACCTGATATTTGACATATAAACATGATAGACGCGATAGCGATTTCCGCATCCATCAGTTAACTTTTGCCTCTTCATACAATATCTCCAGTTCTAGGTCATGGACTGTACCCATGGATCAGAGAGGAAGCCTATTCATTTTGAGGTCAAAGGTCAAGGTCACTGTGGTTGAAAAATCAGTGAATCATTCATGATTGAAAATTGTTTGTTTATGCTGTATGGTATGTACAGTTCAGAGATCAAGATTTTGATGGCAAAGAAGCACCCCATTGATTTTTACTCCTCCACCAATATTGGCATTGTCTGCTTGGTCCGTTCATCTGTCTGCTCATCTTGATTGTTAAAACGATAGCTCTTGAAGGATAATAACCAGGCTTTCTAACATATGCAACTGGCGATGGGCAGAAGCCTAGTGAAGATGAATGACCTTGACCTATTTGATCAAGGTCAAATTCTATTTAATACAAGTTTTAAAGGGAACTAGGCATGCACAGGCATACATTGAAGCACAAAAGGCTCTTGTTTCACCTGGAGTCTCCTTGAAATTTGAATCCAAACCATCCAGCCAGTCACATTTTATGAGCACTCTCCAAATTCTGGAATTTCCTTGAGTTTCTGCCTCAACTCCAGCAGCAAATGAAAAATGTGAAATCCACTTCATTGTGAATTGATCTGTTTTTAATTAGATCACATAGCCTTTGGTGACAGGTGCAATTGTGTAAAATCTACACACCATTATTATGGAAGGGATATACTATTATTAGAATGTTATTCTCATTTTCCCTAATTGGAGTGGTCTGTTATGAAGAACATGTTTGACAACTCTGGTTTGTATCCACCTGCATGATTTCGGTAACAATTCATATATGTTCTGATGTTTGTCTTTCAGCCACTAGCTCGATTGGGGGCTACTGTCACGGGTGTTGATGCATCTGCGGAGAACGTGAAAGTGGCCCAGGCCCATGCCATGTTGGATCCCAAAGTTCATCAAAATGTCAAATATATTCATGCATCGGTGGAGGACTTAGTTGGGACAGAGGAGGGAAAGTTTGATGGTGTTGTAGCTTCTGAAATTGTTGAACATGTATTCAATGCCCCTCAGTTCATCTCCTCCTGCTGTAAGCTTGTGAAGGTTAGTTACTAAACCTGATCATAATAACACTAGAATTTGGTCAGGGCTGTTCCAGAAAATGGTACATGGGGTGGGGGAAGACACCTTTTTCTAACCCCAACCACCAAAAAAACATCTCCCTATTAATAAAGAATTTATTATCCCTCAAGCCTTTTTATCTTGTAGCAAAAAATTGAAAAAAGGTCTACCTTTTAGAACCAATGGTACAACGGACAAATTCTGTGGGTCATTTCTTTTACTAAACTGTCCACATTTTGCTACAGCACTGCGCGAAACGCACAACACAATACACATCAATCCATTTTAACCCGTTTCGTTCGAAAACCAGCTTTTATTTTTGGAACAAATGACATCTTTTTGTGAGTTCTGTGTTGGACAGTGAAAATGATGTATTATGACTTCATACCATTAAATTTTGATGAGTGGGCGAAAGTTAGTCCATAAATATTGAGATATGGTCAGCTGAACTTTCAAAGCGAGAGCTTCGTCTCCAATCGCACGTGAGTTGTTTTCCATATACCCTGATCATGCTTGTGAGATAATAAATACACTGAAAATCGTCCCCCCCCCCCCCTCTCATCCCATTCCATGTAATTTTTTGTCTGGAACAGCCCTCAATTTGAAGTATGACACTTGGCTATGGTGCCAGAAGCAAATGAACTGGAAGTGTGTATCATTAGATTGAACTAGCTAGATGGGACTGGCACTCATCAAACAGCCTACACCACTAAACTCCTGCACAATCTCTACACATGCAAGACAAAATACAAAGGTGCCACACAGGGGATCATGCTTGTGACTAATTATGTACATTTCAACATTTCATTGGCCGAGTATTTAAATTCCAGCATCAGCTCATCTCCCATGATGCAGTCAACACTCGATTTTTGTTTTGAATCTGCACGAACACGACACATACCAATCATGTGTTTAAGCAGGGAGGCAATGGCCAATGCATTCAAGCTAGTGTGAAAAAAGGATGCGGAGTTCTAGTTCATTTGCTTCTGGTCCCACTCGGCACACTTCTCAACAGACAGCATCCACCCCTGCATCTGTAAATAACACTGGTGCCAACTCTCATGAGGTGTGGTTTAAAGTGCCAAAATGAAATACAGGTATCATGTATGAAAGAAATTGTCCAGTAAGATTGAAATATATTATCTTGTCTTATGATCTGAGTATTTTACAGGCTACAGGCTCTGGGTCTTTTGGTTTTTGAATGTCAAATTTGCGTATTTGTGTAAAATCTTTAATTTTGAGGTGAAAATAGTGCACCTTCTTTTCTCTGTAAACATCGAGGAGAACCAAAATCTACTCTGAACAACAACAACTGGTTGACACAACAGATATCTTGGTATAAAATTTATTTTGTTTCTGGACCAGCATTCATATATGTACAGAGAGAAAATGGTTTTGTTTTCACCTCAAAATCTATGATTTTGCACAAATACTTTGAGTTGCTGTTTATTGAAAAACCTGAAGACCCAGTGCCCCATAATAAATCTGAACAAATAGTAAGAGTGTATTTTCTGATAACTGAAAAATAACTTTCATACAAGATATTTCATTTTTTTGGCACTCCAACCTGATCTCTTGGGGAACAGCGACTCGCTAAAATGCAGCAAGTCCTTTCAACTCGGGTTACCCAACCGTAGCCCATATTTAACAGCTCTAAAAGATGGACTATATTATTCGCTGCCAATAGACATCCTCTCCTATTAATATTTACTGCTTTCATCGACAGCCCGGTGGTTCTGTATTTTTCACGACAATCAGTAAGACGTATTTGTCGTACTGGCTGGCAGTGGTGGCTGCTGAAGAGCTTCTACACCTCGTACCTAAAGGGACACATGAGTGGGACAAATTCATCACCCCACAAGACCTACAGTTTCACCTAAATCAAAGTACGTTTTTTTGGTTGTCTTCTACAAGCCCTGTCATTATAACAATGAAATAGTCTGACACAGCGACCATTTACAGGGCTGACAATCAAGGTGCTCAAAACATGCTCTGTTACAAGTAGGTACCACCGCCCCTCCCTTCCCTTCCCCGTCGTGATATAGCTGAACAAAATGTTGAAAGCGACGTTAAACCCTATTCACTCACTCCCTCGGAGTCAATATTTGACAGGGATATCTATTGTCGAAGTGTTTGCACTAACTGAAGCATGCCAGATAAAGATTTGAATTGATTTGAAATCCTAATACATTGGTGCATGACCAAACCTTGCATAGAAGGGGGTCCATTTAGCACCTCGATTGTTGGCCCTGAATTAGGAAATGTGTCTGAACTCTGACATTTTACATTGTATTAGAGCTCTGATAGCTGGAATCTTATCAGAGGGTACTTGAGAGAAGGAAGAAGGGGATCAGTTAACTCATATTGTAGTTTCTTCCAAAACTTGCAAGCACTGGCAATACACCGGTAGTACAGTAGGGGTCATGCCACAGTCATTCACACTGAAATCGAGGCTATCTGGCCATATTATGCATTCAATTCAACAGCACGTGGGCATGCATAGATGTTGACATATCCCAGGAACGTCATGCGGAAATTTGAATGCATGGTTTATCTTCAACATTTGCGATGTCCTGAAAATGACTCCAGGACAACGGAAATGTATTGTCAGTGGCCGATAACCTCACTTTAGTAGCTGTTCCTGTTTATGAACATTGTAGATTTCTATAGCTTTTTGTAGACATAAATTCAATTTAAACATATATATTTATGAAGCTGTGAAATTTTCAAATATTTTCCGTGTTTTTTTTTCTTCAGATGAGATGTCCATCAGACTTGTGCATGGCCTGTTTTATAACCCACTGTCACGGCAATGGGCATGGACATCAAACACCAGTGTGAATTATGCCATTCATGCGATAAAACCTGTGGACTCTGTTTCGTCGTCTGAGAGCAGCAATGATGACAGTCAATGATATGACAGACTGATGACTGAGAGAGATCTAGACCATGTCATACCAGCAAAAAGTAGCCATTGTCAGTGGAAAAGTATCGGAGTGGATCGCTGTTGTAAGAGCTCTGATGAAAACAATCTCAGTAAACTTAGATATAATATCACGGAATATTATATCTGAATTCAGCCCTATATAAATCTCATGTGAATCTGAAACTACATTTGTTAGCCAATCGGGTAGCAAGCTTGTTGAAATCATGCCCACAGTAGTTACACGTGGTAGCACGTTGACTAATATATAAACATTATTGGGAAACAGTATCCAAATATGGCATCATTTCCAGATAGAGCCGTGAAGATCAAAGAGTTTACTCCCACTGAAAAGTCTGGCTTTGTTAGGGGGTAGAAAATATAAAAAAGATTGTGCCGCGCGAGATGTTAATCTCCATGAAGTAAACGTCAATCATTGTCAGAGAGAAAAATCAGACATGGTCGTGATTGGCTTATTATGGGATCTCACAGAATATTGGCGAACATTTCGCACAAAGTTTTCATAGCGTTACGTTTAAATGATATTCCTCTGATTTGCCATCTTAGTTTACCTAGATTGTGATGAAAACTGCATTGTCACCGTGTTTATTGTGTACGTAACTAGTGGAGATGTTGATTTGACGGCTTGAAGCGTAGAATTTTTTAATGGCTTTGCCATAATAATCAGCCCAATTCAACAAAGCTGAAATAAATCCCATCTTTCAACCAATCAAGTAGTTGCATTACAGTTGCATCTCCTCCACTAAGTGGCAACAAAGCAATTTTCAACGGAGCTCTTACAAGACAGTGTAGATGTGACCTTAGGGTGATTGTTTCCAATGGAGTTTCATAGAAATCACAACGCAGCAAGGGATATCGTCATCACCAAGCACATGATTGGTCAATTCGAATTTTCAAAAATATATGCTGGATTTTCATTGGCCTGTGGTGAAAGTTGGAAGAACACTCAGCCAATCACAGAGTTTAAGTAATGGTTCATTGGTTCTGGTCACCATCCATGGTTTGAACAGAATGACTGCTGATGTAGAAGGAAAGTTAGTCATCGGTTGTCTGTGTGCTATCTTTTAACCCAGATACGACCTTTCTCAACACACAATTAGTATTTAGAACTGGTAATCTGTTCTATGGAATCAACACTGGGAGTTGGTCCTAATTTCCATGGACCGGAATTTCCTTCTCGCCGGAGTGAAACTATGAAATATATTTCATCTAAACAACTAAACCAAGAGGACTTGTAGTTTATTTGGTACAGGAAGTTTATCAAGATTCAGATTTGTGTATTGCTCAGTTGATACCACTGATCAATAAATATTTATATTCAGTATTTACTTTATATTTATGGAGCGATATTTTTCTGTTATTTTTTAATACACAGAAGAGGATATTATTTTGGCAAGCAATTCAGCCGAGCTCGCAGGTGTTACAGGGTGTATCAATGGACACAAAATTTTGATTGGAGAATTCATTTTATTTTGTACAACAACCAAACTTGAAGAGGTAGCAGCGTCATTTAAAAAATATTCTGCAAATATATTTTGATAGAAGTTATTAAATACCGGTAGTTGAGATCAACTATAATGGGAAATGTTTTTCTGTCCTCTTATCATTTAATATCCCGGGTATAGAACTCCTGCTTCTGACACCATCTGAAAAATTGACAGCACCTGCACTGACTCCAGTACCTGAGATGACATTGCCAAACATGCATCAGCATTCTGGGCTTAACGCTTTGTGACGTCTTGCACTAGCTTCGAACTTCTGTTGCACTGTGCATAGATAGCTGATCACGTTATCCAACGTTAACTCCGCCTTTTCCCATCTTCATCTTGTTCACTAGGCTGAACTGAAGAATCTAACAATGGTGGTCCCCATACGAAATACATTCGCAAGTCATCAAGATGTTCACTTTACCCAAACAATTAAAATCACGCTAGCCTATTACCTCTGTATTATTGCACTGGTACACTGTTTTTTTTTTGACAACTGTTCCATTGCACAAATATTATTCACATGATAATTTCAAATATCATCGTCACGCCACTCCAAACAGCCAAACCTGTGGACATTCTCTATTTGTATGTCGTAGTAATCCTGAGTGTATATTATATCAGGAGATAGCCTATCACAGACTTTCTCAATGGCTTTCCTGGTCAGTCGTTTGGCAGACGACTGCGCCCGCCTCAACTGTTTCCGCCGTAACATTCGTTCAGAGTAGTGTTTTATCTCTGGGAGGACATTCGTCGAACAAACGCTGAATGCCCGTGGTCTGAGCGGTTCGACGGAACACTCCGAATATGTCAAACTAGATTTACACGAGACTGGACGATGCACGAAGTTGGTGTTGCTTTTAGGATAGATGAACATCTCCGGACCCTGAACAGTGACATCCTGACCAGTTTTCTTCCTGGACTCGACACTTCTACATACTTTGGTTGGTACAGGCTTCTTAATATGGAAGGTTTGGGCAAGGGTTGTAGATGGAGCAGACTTGAGCAAGGCATTGTTAGACCTAGTTTTTGATGTGGGAAGTTTTCGGCTCTCTTTCACCACCGAGACAGAGGTTTGGCTATTTTTAACCACGGAGACTGTAGCTCTCACTGAATCCTTCACCGAGCCAGATTTCTTAATGTGACGCTCCCTTGGACGTCTGTGCGGCACAGGCTGTTTGGGTAAGGGTTTTTCTGCCAGACCATTCAGTTGGGCTATATGCCTAAGATTCTTCTTATACTTGTCAATATCGCTCATAAAGTGAGGCAGTTTTATGATGTCAGTTCTAGCCAGGCGTTTACACCTCTGAGCCTCATCTTTGCAGATTTTTCCAGCCATAAGAACGGTAAAGTCAATGTTGTCAATGTCGCGTAAAATTCGAACTGCACCTGCAAAACAAAACTCCAAATCTGAGCATTCTTTCAGTGGCAATACAATATACTTGAGACAGAAGATTATGTCAGGTGAGGGAGTGGCAGGGCCGTAGCCAGGATTTACTGAGGGGTGGTTCGCCTTCACTCCAAAAGGGCACATCAGGGGGTGCGCTGTATGGGAAAAGGGGCAAATAGAGGATTCGCTTCAGTTTGAAAAGGGGATTTATATGAGAAAAATATATAATATTTCCGAAAGGGGGGTTCGCCCGAACCCAGAAAAAAACCCCCTTGGCTACGGGCCTGGGTGGGGAGTGGGGACTACTTCAGCATGTTAGTAACAAGTGATGGACCAGTCTAATCATCACCAGGATTTCTTGGGAGGGAGTCGTTTGCTATGCTTACTTATTAGGGCCAAGTACTGTGCAGCCCAACATTAGGAAAATACCATGAAGTTGGGTACTGAGGTGGGATCATTCTCACCCATCGACCCCCCGGGGTTGCAAGCAATGCCCTTGCTAGTGGCAGACAAAGGTTTGACCAAGACAAAAGCCTCTTGCTGTTCGATAAATGAAGCCAAAAGTTTCAGGACGTTTATTCTCAAGGTCAAATAGTAAGTATACCCTGATATACCTCGAATATGACACCTTCAAAATTTTGACATTAGTGTCTCGAAATTTCAACTAAAACCTGAAATTTCGACAAACTAAGTCAAAATTTTGAGATCTCAAAATTTTCACAAACAGTATGTCAAAATTTCAACTTCCAACTAAAATATTTCTGACCATGGCCATAGACAGAAATTTCCATACTGTTGTATTGAAAAGTGCCAGTAGTTGTACAATGACCCACCTTCAAAGTAGCACTGATCCTTCCCATACCCGCCTGGTACGTTAACATCTGGCAGTCCTCTCTTCACCCGCATACAGTGCTTCCATCGTTGTTCTTTGTCAAATACAAACCTCTCCAAGTGGTCAAATAAGTCGATAAAACTCATTCCTGCAGACTTACAAGCTGTGTCTGAAAGCAAACCATATTCATAGAAGTCTCATCCTCCATATCATCATATGGGAGAGGAAAACCATAAGATCCATACCAGTATGTAATTCGCAACAGAAAGTTATTTGAAATTGCTAGAGATTTTTTTGGCATCATGTTCTCTCCCTCGATTTCATTGTACAGATTATCTCCCTTGATGTGATTTGAAGGGTTATCTCCCCTGATTGTGACTAATTTGGATGGACTTCTTCGAACCTTCAATCTTCTCTGATAAACAGTCTGCCTCAATAACCTTGGTTGCAATCAGATTTGCTTTTAGAAGAAAAAAAGCTGATGTTGTAATTCTGCTATGGAATACGTCCAGTAAACGGAAACGGAAGCAAGATCAGTCAGATTTAACATTTCCCAGAGTTCGTTTTTATGAATATATTGTTCCTATCTGACAATGGAAAAATTCTGAAACTTTAGTATCGTTTGTGAAATGTATATCGTCATCACATACTCTTTAAAAAACAGAGTCCATTTAGTTTTATATTTACGGATATTTTTCATAGTTTTCCATGTTAACCTTGCTTGCCGTCAGAGCAGAGGGGGGACAGACGAATACAGCATATCGTGATATACTTACAGTATAGAAGAGCACCCGTCCATAAATACTGTACTTTAGAATCCAATATGGTGTGAATACTGGCCAGTCCCTCTTCAGTCACTAACAATTCCCGGGACGACAAGCTCTGAAGACCAAATTTCTTACGATCTGAAAACCACGGCTGAAGCCCATCATTGAACATCCGGAACTTCATTTAAGTCAAGGATTATTATAGCTCCGCCATCAGATAGTGCATTTCCCTGTGCCAGTTTTTCTTTTGTAACACAGCCAAATTGAACATAGTGGATGTGGCAAGAGATCGTCGTTTTCATAACATAAGTAAATTCTTCGAATACGAGATCAAAACTCAACGACGCGTACATTCCTTCAGGAAGTGGACAGTACTAGTGACCTTGTATGTCTGTTTCAAACAAATTAGCATCGTCGAGACATGTGGAGTCCGTCGTTCGAAAGGCTAATTCCCGTATCGGTATGATTAAGAGGTGCTTCAGCGGTTTTACCAAACAAAAGACTCTGACATTTCATACTTCTCTTGTGCGACCAATTTTAGAACCCCTGCCTCAAGAACTCAATGTTTTGGATAGGGTGCAGAACAGGTGCCTTAAGCTGTGTAAGGACACTATCGAACTGGAATCCTTGGAAGATAGACGTCGGAGAACTGATTTAGTGGAAACCTTCAAACTTCTGAATAATAAATACAAAACCAATCCGGATGTGTATTTTTCCGTGCCTAAGGTGAATTTGAGAGGCCATTCCAAGAAACTTTACAAACAGAGCGTGCGCACAGTCACCTGTAAGAACTTTTTCTCTCATAGAGTGGTGGATGACTGGAATAAACTTCCAGAGAACATTGTTTCGGCACCCAGCGTGGCTTCCTTCAAGAAGGGACTGAGATCCTTGGCCATAGCCTTATAAGGATAATCTACCAAGTAAAGTAAGCGTTGTAACTATGTTCGGATATTCCGACTCCGTAAGCAGACCATATGTAAATACAGCGCTGTAATAAATGGCTCACACTAATAAATTACGGACTCAAAAGAGTACAAAGGATACAAAATGTGTTCCAATTTCATGATGAAGTAGACAGATGATGCCCTGTTTACGGAGGAAGGCGTTGGCTGGGGAATCGTTCAGCCATAAACTGTACTTTCTCGCCTCGGGTCGGTTCAGTTTGAGCGGAGGACCTTGCCACATCATCGTTGCGCTGTGGAACAACAAAATGACACTCAATTGAAAAATCAGTGTACATGTTTTCGTCATTTTTGTGATGGGACATGTGTCAACGGACTGCTACAATTAAAGTTCTTACGCTGAGCGTTTGAGGTTTATTTTTTCATATAGAAAATTGAGCAAGCTGCCAGAAAAGACGTCTAAACAATACACTTTTAAGACTGGATTAGTCTGGCGACTACCTCGAAGACCCATATCACGTTTATCTGACACATGGTGAACTTTTTTTGGCAAATAATTATGTAGGGTATAATATAAAGTATAAAAAAAAAATAGGTATGATGTTTTGGTTTGAAATGTATGTTTTGAGAATCTAAAGTTTTACAGATATTTGACGAGAACGTTATTAGCGAGGCAATCTGAAGACTAAATTTCACAAACCGCTCCATTAAAAAAAAATTGTCATGAATATGCAGCTTTCATGAGCAAACACCGACACTATCTTTGTTGCTGGGGATCTTGGACAGAATGAAAGAATTTTATATTTTCGACCAATTGCTCGTTTTTTAGTAGAATCTTTGGAGACGACGCTTATGGCGACTCTGGGGTTTAATACAATGATTTGAAACGTTCTTTCTCTGGTTTCCAGTGTTTCAAGGGAATGGTTTAGCGAAGCAAACCTCAACGTCGCAGGTAGCGGTATACCGAACCAATTTTCCAGTCCGCGGACTATGCAGATTTGCAATGCGATGCGATAAACATGTAGATTAAAATACTTCAAACAAACCTGCATGCAAGTTCTTTACACCAGATAACCGTCATGGAGCCATCTAAATTATTGTCATTGATGTAGTCCTGAATGGATTCAGTAGCCGTTTCCTTGCTGATTTCCTTGCCATAGGTTTCCTCCAGGAATGCCCGACCGTCTCCATACATTTCCCGGACAAGGTAAAGAATGTGCTCCGCCTCCCGGAGAAGATCAAACCGTATCTGGCCTCGGGATCTGTTGGTGATTTTCTCCACCTCCTCTGTACTCCCTCGAAGGACAAATTTTGGCGCTTGACCATCTCGGAAGAACCGAATCTTCTGCTCCTCGCAGTTAATGGGGAATATTGGCGATTTGTGGCCTTGCTCCACCGACTTCACGACGCTTCCTGGAGATTTGTTGACGACTTCCTTCTTCCGCTTTGTCCGCATGGTATCTCCGGTTGACAATCTACGCCATTCGGATATTAACTGGCTCCCTCTTGAACCTACATGAGAAGATAATTGCATGTTCTGTGCAACAGGTAAACCGTCAGGAAACCATCTAAATTGTTGTCATTGATGTAGTCTTATGAACTAGCAGAATTATCTGGTATATAGGGGAGTCAGGGCGGATTTTCTTTGCTGATAAAATTGGTATTCGTATAGTTTTGCAAGTGTTATTTAACTTGGACGAAACAATCTTTGACTGCCTTGGAATCTTTCTACCTGATATTTAACTTTATCCAAACGCCATCGGCAGTTTGTTTCCAGACAAATCAGAGATCAATCCGGTATAGGGGAGTCCGGGCGGGGCTGTTTTGCTAATTGTTATTCGTATAGTTTTGCGAGAGTTATTTAACTTGGACGAAACAATCTTCGACTGCCTTAGAATCTTTCCACCTGATATTTAACTGTATCAAAACGACATCGGCAGTTTGGTTCCAGACAAATCTGAGAACAACGCGTGTCATACTAATGTTCGGTCACATTCATAGAGTTATAATAGCGATCGATGACCATGAAGCCGGGTCATTCTCACGGAAAGGCACATTTTCACTTGGGGAAATATCTCAAAATCAACATCACCAATGACTACAGAATCTGATTTCAACAGAGTCTCCATTGACAAAACTCTTTATAATGCGTACAATAAATGCAGACATTCCGAACAATAAACTTTTCGTAACACTTAACGGTGGAGTTGTCTTCAATCATGTCAGTGGTGTTACACAGGAATGATCAGTATATTGGGCACTAAGAGAACAGAAATAGGAAGATATACACATGCAAGGCAATAGATTGCATGTAACTATGACTAATGATGAAAAAATATTGAAGTTAGGAAAACAAGTTTGTTTTTAATATCCTAATTATGCCACTTAGCTCACCAAAATCAGACAATTGGACCGCATGTATCAACCATTCATGTAGATTCTGTATAATAAAACCTATTTATTCTTGATGCTGACTTTAAACTAATCGAGTTTGTTTCTTTTTCAAAATATGGGACAATTTAAACAAGTGTTTCTGAATTTCTAGACCATTCTTGCATCCGTAACACCACTGACAATCCGGTAACACCACTGACCTCGTGTAACACGTACCACTGATTAATTTGTTCATAGACGCAAAAATGCAGTTGCAAGTGAAGAATATTTAGGGGCAAAACAGGTATATGAAAAACCTTCTGATAAAACTGCTTCTTCTTCTTCAAATAGTTATCTAACTGAAATGTAACACCAGTGACAACCCGGTAACACCAGTGACCTCGAGTAACACCACTGACCTCGTGTAACAACAGTGACCAATTTGTTCATAGAGGCAAAAATGCAGCCGTGAGTGAAAGCGATCTAGGGGCAAAACACGTATATGACAAGACTCCTTAACTTAGTATTATTTGGAAGAAAGGTAAATTCAAGTTGTACTGAAACTTGGAGCAAAATCATCATTATTGTCAATGGTGTTACCCTACAAATAGTAACACCACTGACAGGTAACACCACTGACATTTTGGAAGGAATTAATTGTTGCTCCCTCGTATATTGTCGTGACGATCCAAGAACAATGATTTTGTAATTCATACGCACATGTCTTTATTACCAGTTAATATTTTTACTCGGGAGCCACTACATGTTGATCCTGACACGTAACACCAGTGACCGGTAATAAACATACGCTGAAAATTTGGAGCTAGAAATGACTGAAATACTGAAAAGAGTTTCATAAAACACTTCTTATGGAATCTCAAGTTTACCCGCGCTTGGAAAAGAAGCCGCCTGGTTGCAAAACTTTGTTTCTAATTTAAGCGTTCGCTTTTTGGCTCCGATTTCAGTTACAGTAACACCAATGACCCGAAAACCAGTTACAGACCTTTGCCCATGCCATTTTCACAAGATAATCTGCCCTTGTAAACAATATATTCATATATTGAAAGAACAGATGCAGCTGGTTGCCAAAAAGGTAGAATAATGTAGAAAAAAAGAATTTCTGGCAACTTTATCGTGGTATCAAGTAGGTCACTACAGTCAGTGACAGGTCTATTTTACCCTAAATTGAGGGTTCTGGTGAAAATTTACCCGAAAAAATCAATCGGGACAGTGCTTGCAATAAGTTATTCGTACTCTACTAAATGAATACTACGAACAATCTGAATTTTTTCAGCCATAAGACTGGTTAGAAGAAAATTTGGGTCGAGTGACACGAATTGCGCCTTTCCTTGAGAATGACCCAGCCACGACGAAACTCAAATGCTTGGAATTCAAATGCCTGAAGCGTGTTCACTCCAAGTCTCTCGAATTTGACGAAACATATCGCATACTGATAGCAAAAATAGGAATGTAGCGTGCACGATCATCTATGACGTTACGTTTCGTAACTTTTGTCTAATTCCGCTTAACCCGGTGTGATGGCTAAGAGTGTCCCTTTTCATATCTATTTTTATGTAAACTATGATTTGTATACCAATGCTGGTATATGAATTAGGTATGTGGGTTATGGAGTCAGACGCGAAAATACTTTAATGAACGACGGCCGGATAATGAATGACGGGACTAGACGCTTGTATGTTTGGCTATATTTCACAATCTGTATGCGTCGGCATTCGTAAGGTGAAGTTGTGACTCTTTAACCGATTGGTTGAATTCATAGTCTGAACTTGCAAGATTACATCATGTATTCAGGAAACTAGAAATTCCTCAAATATGAACTTTTGGTGAACTCTGGAAATTTTCAGCTAGTTTAAAAGACTCTTCAAAGTCGTATAATCATTGCTTCTCATATTTAAGAAATTTAAGAAAAATTAATTTCTGTCATGCTTTGACTGAGCCAGAAAAATTCTACGATGGTGTATGGAAATAAACTGAATTTCAATTTAGTCACTACGTTGACAATTATCCCGATATCAAACCCAGTTGCCAGACTTTGCAAGGAGACTAAATGTAGAATTCCTACACTTCAATTATCAAAGCAGTTTCCATCGAGCCGGGAGATAAATTGGTCCCCTCTTTAGTTACGGAACTCATGGTTCCAATTCGGCGCTATTTGAAATAAACGTCCTTGTGTTGTATTCGGTGCCCCCTATATATCATTATATCTGGAACTACAATATACCCCTAGATTTAATCTTTTATAAAATGGAATGACCACTTCTGCTGTAGTGGGTACGTCGGGCAATCATTTGTTTTCTTTCCACTGCTATAATCATTATATGTATAGCAGTGGAAAGAAAATGACTGTCCGAAGTACACCTGTCCGTACCACCACAACTGAAGTGGTCAATCCATTTTTATCATGTTACATACAAGAACAAATTCTTAACAAAAAGAAAATTCAAATCATCTTTCTGCACAAAAGAAATAAAAAAGGTGGTTTGTTTCATCATCACTTACAGTGAACTATGATAACACAGTCAGACAATTAATATATTTTAAAAAAAAAAACACGACGAAAAAAAAGATCGTTATTCAATCACTCTGTTTCTGTTCCAACTGAAATCCAGATAACATTGTGCTGTTCATTTTTAAAGTGACCAATGTGAACCTTTTCATGGCTCGCACATGGCGATGTGCCACGCCCACTTTCAGCGTGCTGGAGAGTTTCAGCCGCAACCATACATGATGCTAAGAGATGTTATCTTAAAAAATAGCTCTTGAACTTACCGCTGACAATAGGCACAGTAAACTGATCCAAACTCTTCGTTTCCAATCCGTTGAAGATCTAATTGCTCCTTTGTCTTATCAAAACCGTGTCAACAATGTGTAGCTAGGGGAATCCTCATGACGTCATAGCCACGTGGCCACAGATGATCGGGGAAACCCCCTCGATGGCGTCGAAAACAAATGTGTGTGTGTCTGTGTGGACGTCGTTGTGAATCCGATAAATTGTGGGTACAATATAGTTTTCCAGCGGATGAAAGGAGCGCATTTTCTTGCAGGAGATAGGTGTAGTTTTCTTGCATGTTAATTGCACGCGCACAATGGATGCTTGTATATACGAGACTTTATATAAGTGTTGTTGTTGTTGTTCGGGTAGGGCCTACGGCCGTAGCACCTTCACCTTGCCCTTGGCTTGTAATCTCAGTATTCCTATGTATGGTGCTGAAAACCGACTGGCCAATGGTCATCCTGGTGGCAGGAGAGTATATCATAATATGAATATTAATATCATAATTAATAACTGACCAATGACAAGCCCCTGTTGAATTCAGTGCACCGGCCTAATTATATTCCCTTGTAATCTGATTGTTATTTTTCCCCAAGGCATTTTAAGTAGGTTCCAGACAATTTGAAAATGAAATGTTATTTTTCTTATATTTCGACAAGAGGTGCAGCAAGCATTCAACATTCAAAATATAGGATAAAATTTAGGGGTCACCAGGCTTGCCGTAAATGTGCATATAATCTAGGAATTTATTAGCTAAGATTAATAGCGTCTCCCTTCCCTCAACGCTATGCCGACGACAAATACATTTCCCTGTTGGTAACTCGAACATCTCCATGGCGCACTTATTATTACCTTTGCGCCATATTGGACCGTCATTAACTTGAGAAAATGGGCCGCCATGAATAAAAATACCATTATCGATGTTGTGATCATCATCCCCTGTATACACGGGGTCTATTATGACGGAAATGCCCATCTTCTTGACCCTCGATTTCAGTTGATTTTGAGGCTTCATAGGGATAATTTTAACGTCTGTAATTAATATATGACCGACGAAGGGCCATTCAGTCTGCCATTTCTGTATTTTTATTCATGGCGGCCCATTTATTCAAGTTAATAGAATGAAGGTCCAATAGGGTGCAAAGGTAATAATAAGTGCGCCATGGAGATGTTTGAGTTACCAACAGGGAAATGTATTTGTCATCAGCATAGCGTTGAGGGAAGGGAGACGCTATGAATCTTAGCTAGGAATTTATATGGGATTAGATAGGAATTCTATAAAAAATGCTTCTAGTTTCATAGCGCTCATAGCTCTAAAGAGTAAACATGTCATTTTCTCCAGAATGCCTCAATATTTTTCGGGAACAATGCTGAATCGGAAAAGCTAATTAAAATGAGGGATCGCCAGGCCTCTTTTCAAGACAGTAGGATGACAACATAGAAAACCATGGTCGTGATGTAATATTCCCTGATTTCGCTAAGTCAGTTTGCCAGCGTCACTTCGTTGAGGTCGTATTGCCTCAACATTTGGAAAACACGTTATACCATCAAAAAATCCTTTCACAACTGTTCTCTTAAAAGCTTACATTTTCATTTTCCATTAAATTTCCTTTAAATATCGCTGTTTTGGTAGATGCGCATAAACAAGCGCATTAGACGTAAAATTGGATTTGTGTGAAACCTCCTTAACATTTTCATTGTTGATGATGTGCACTGCACGTCACTGCTTTCTCTCCTCATTCTGTTTATGACGTGCAGCGTATATCCGTGTTCGTAGTCGTTCTATTACATCGCCATTACTTCGGCGGGCATATTTCTATGAATTGAGAGACACGCTGATCAAACGAGAAGGGAATTCGGTCCTTACTGAAGGATAACCCATTGTCCTTTCCTCTTTAGTTCGACATCAAAGCATGCACGACAAATCTAAGAGTACATGCATTCTTGTAAAGATCGCGACATGACAGGTGAACCCAGGTTAAACAATGAAAGGGTTAAGCAATTATTTCATCTGACTAGACCTACAGTAGTGTGTTTGTCCAGTCAAATTTGTCTTCACCAGAATAGAATTCAAGATACCTTGTTTGGTACAGCCATAAAATTTTGGTGAATTATTTATAGTCTAGGCACCTATCGTTATGCTCCTTTTTGTGTGTAATCTGTATACCTGATTTCGTATGATCTTGTTTTATAAACCCACATGTTACATGTACTATGACTTCCCAAATTCACACTGCACATCAATCTCAACCATTTCGGGAAAGCTAAGGGGTTCGATGTGATCAACCTCCTGTTATATTTGCAGATTGTTATTTAACGACCATCTCTAGCTAACTGAATCATGGGTGACTGTGATGATGACACACCACAGTTATCTGCCCATACCTTGGCAGCTCTTCAGGACTTTTATGCCGAACAAGCCGTAGAACAGGAGAAGCTCGACCAAGCACTGTCAGGAGATGCCTCAGTGTTTAACCCTCAAGAAGACTGGGTGAGTGCATGTGTTCTGTGATTGATATCGGTCAGTGTTGGACATGTTGGAGTGCTTACAGGATTGCAAAGGACTGGCATCCCCATACAAACTGAATGGACAGTACTTCCCGATACGAGTCGCAGGCGGAGTGTGCAGGGAAGTCTGAGCCTCCAGCCAAAGCCGCACCTGCGCATTTCTAGTACCGGCATGACCGGTAACTTAGTCAATTTTCATTTCTCCATCTGCTACAACATGGAGATATATTTTTAATCAGTGTAGATGTAAATGTGCATCAAAATACCTTACTATTTGAAGAAGGACCATAATGCTTATCCGATGAACCGTTTGGCTGCTTTAAGTTGAAGATATGTTATCGGTACTTGCTACATGTAGTTGGATATTTTGGTCCATGTTGGGGCATAGGAAGAAACGAAAATCAACTACACAGAAATCCAAAGGTGGATCAAGTCTCACTGTGCACTGTGTCTGGTATTGGGATGTCCCCATTGGATGAAGTACTGTGTAAGCTAAGGTTAATTTATCTGACCTCAGAATTAATGTGTGTCATGATTCAATGGTTGCCATGACCAGGGTCAACATGGTCATTGTTAAACCACAGTTATCAAAGGGGGACTCTCAGTCACCTGTGGACATCTGCACAAGTCCAGGTAATCCCTAATTCCCCGCAGAGTGTTTACCTGTATCTTTTTGGGGATTCGGATAGTTCTCGAGTCATTGCGTCTATTACACGATCTCGTACATTTCATCCCCAGCGATTGTATTGAATTAGCGCATCGGTATCTGAAGCCTGTGGTTTTCGCTTTGACACCAGACCTGATTCCGATTTCAAAGTATTTAGATAGTATGGCTGGCGATGAAATTCAAACCAGCTAAAACTCAAACCTCGCTCCGGATTGGCCTGATGATCTGCTTCAGTGCGCATACTGATTGGTTCGGTTTAGTGCCCCTCGAGCTATTTATATTCAGAACTGCTATCGGTAACTAACCAAGCCAGTGTATCGATCGTAACCAATCGATTGATACACTCAGTGGCTCGCGAGGATGCCTGTGGAGGCTTCAACCCCAATGAACGACAAATACCTTCTACATTCTACATGGACATTTAGGGTATATATAGCTTTTGTTAGCTTAACATGTACATTCACAAGAAAGATATGTTTATTTTCCTTTAGATGGGGGGATGAGGTGTCCACCCCTGAACAATTTTGTGAGTTCGAGGCTATTCTGAGAGAAATTTTATGGCATCCACTGGTAAGAAGTGGGGTGGGGCCTGGGGAATTCTTTGGGTGGAATTGTTCTGAGCTGTTAATTGGTTTGTCATTGTTTTTTCAGCAACTTAGTCAGTTCTGGTATGATGATAACACAGCCACAGTCCTGGCCAATGAAGCTCTCCAGATTGTGGGGAAACAAGGAAGGTACATGTATTGCCATATCTCTATATTATGTCCTCTGAAGGTGATAGTCCCTGGATAAAAAGATATGAGCAAACTCTGTAATAGTCAACCTACATAATATGAAATTTTGCGGACTGTGACCATTGAACAACTTGTCAGATGCGGCTGAAGCAATTCAACAGTGGGGGAGCCAAATCGGGGGGTGGAACCGGGAGGGGGTGTTCCCATCCTGCCAATTTTGAAAACTTCCCCTTCATCTTATGCACATTGGCGCATTGTCGGAGAAGATTTAAGGGCGAAAGTTTTCCAAATTTCTGCTTTTCTAACTTCTTCAAAGAGGCAAAAAAAAATATTCCTCAAATATTTCTCAGTCGAAACCATCTTCTCGTCAGTTTAAGTCAAAATCAAATTCTAACACTTCTGCAAGAAAAGGTCACTTCATCGATGTATAAATTGTAACATCAATGCCAAGCTGAAATCGTGGGAGCCAAACTCAGCAATTCCAGCTCTAATTAATGTTTTATCGAAAAAGACAATTCATTAAGACTATATTGGAGTTAACACTAAATCAGATAGAACAAACACTGGGAAGAAGCTGGCACTTTCTGTGAAACTGCAATTTAAAATGATAAATTTTGGCCTGTGAATAAAAAAGGGGGTCGGGGATACTTCCCCCCACGAAATTTTGAGATTTCAGATGCTTCTCTACTACTTTTCGACACATTTCATTGCACTTCAGTCTTGGGGAGGCCAAAGTAGTCCTTGGTCCTCCTCTTTTGATATTCGGGGGGTGGGCCCCCGCTGGCCACCTCCCCGGCTCCGACGCACCTGCACCTCAGACGCACGTGCTTGTGTGGAGTACTCTGAACACAGAAAAGGTAGTTAACTGATATTCATTTCCAGTCTCAATGAAGATCACTCAGTGGGAATGAGGCTGTGTGATCAAGTTTCTATGAAGTCGGGCTGAAGATCATCTTATGCGAGACCCAATTCGAAGATAAAAGTAACATAGTCACTGTCAGCGGTTTTGATTTCACCAACATCCTGCTGAAGGGGCAATTGTGCATGGGCATCTCAAAACCATTAGCGGACAGCGATCGATATTCGAACATGTTGTATCAGCTGTGTCGCGAGCACTCGCATACATATATCCACTGTTTGTCTTGACAACAAGGCATTAATGGTTAACACCCACGCAGCTGAATTACATTAAATAAACCATCCCCCTCAGACCTCATTACCGGCTGGACGCTACTAAAGGTAGTGATGTTCTCAGAACTAAATCCGTGAGAAATTCAGATAGGGAGTGTTTTTATGATCTGGTTTTTATCAGAATGTACTGTAAACTGGCAGTTTAAATAATATCCTGAATACTGGACATTGTTGTTTGATTGGCTTTGATTCTGGCGTTTGTTGACCCTATAATCCATAACTTGCACAAAATTCAAGTTACTATACTCTTTTAACAACAGAGCTGCACCGATAGCACTGGCAGGTATGTTGAAACAGAGGTTTACAGTGCTCTGTTCATGCACTCTTTTTTTCTCTCTTTAAAGTACGGCTGTTTTTTTAACTATTCAGACCTGCAAGTTCCTCCTATATTTTCCTATATTTTTGAGTCATTCCTATATTTTCCTATATTTTACTCCAAAAGGAAACCTCCTATATTTCCTATATTTTGACTTTTTCTCATGAAAACTTTCACCAATGCTCTGAAATGAGTCAAGTTACCATGAGGAAATACATTTCAGAAAACAAAAAATTTGTCTCACTTCGCTCGGCAAATATGGAAACATTTAAATCTCTTTCTTGAACCAAGCAGCAGGATGAGTCTCCTCAATCACCACCACTATGACCACATTCAGTGAAAAATAATTTGAAACATACATTGTAGTGGTGACCTGTCTTACACTCTTTATTTCCTATATTTTGTCAAGAAAATTCCTATATTTCTCCTATATTTTTGCAAATTTTCTCCCATATTTTCACTGTAAGCCACTTGATAACTGATGTAAATATGATAAATATTGATAAAATTATCCTGCTATTCCGAGAAAGGATATATTTCCGAGGTTAAAGAAATAGGACAGGACCGGATGAAAAAATCACTATATCAATGCACCAGTGCCATGCAGTGTTATCGGCATAGCTCCATTGTTAATTGATCAACTTGAATTTTATGCGAGTGGGGGATTGGAATAAATTCTGTATTATTTTTGGTTTCCAGGATAGCTTGTCTATGTTCACCGACAGCTTACAGAAAGATTCACCAGCTCAAGTCATACGAATGTGTGGTGAAGTTGTTTGAATATGACAGACGATTTGAGGTTTATGGCACCGACTTTGTGTTTTATGACTATAGCAAGCCTCTGGATGTGCCGAAAGATATGCAGAACAGTTTTGATCTGGTCTTAGCTGATCCACCATTCTTGTCTGAGGAATGTCTCTCTAAAACTGCAGAAACTGTCAAATGTTTGGCAAAGGATAAAATTCTACTTTGTACAGGTAATGCCTTTGACCTAAATGCCAAAAGCGGACGTATTATGTGATGGCGGTTTCCGTCCGTCTGTCCGGTTCTCGTGTCCGGTTCTCGTGTCCGGTCTATATCTGGGACATTTTCCTATCTACAGTTTCAATTTTTGGTGAGTGGATACCCTACGGGGAGACGATGTGTCGCGTACCAATATGAAGGTCGAGGTCAAAGGTCACAGGCCTAAAAATCAGGAAATCACTAGAGTGTTCGTGTCCGGTCTATATCTGTGAACGTTTTCTATTCACAGTTGCAATTTTTTGTGAGTGGATATGCTAGGTGGAGACGATGTGCCGCGTGCCAAAATTGAGGTCGAGGTCAGAGGTCAAAGGTCACTGTTGTCTAAAATCAAGAAATCATTGATCGTTGACAGTTTTCTATCTGCAGTTCTAATTTTTGGTGAGTGGATGCCCTAGGGGAGAACGATGTGTTGCATACTAAATGTAGGTCAAGGTCAGTGGTCAAAGGTCAATGTGATTGAAAAATCAGGAAATCATTAAAAATTTCTAATTTCTAATTTTGTGAGTGGATTCAAATAGGGGAAATGATGTGTCGCATACCAAAATGTAGGTCAAGGTCGAAGGTCAAAGGTCACTGTCCCCCCAAAATCAAGAAATTATTAAAAATAACATTTCTTTGTGTCAGTAGATATATTAGGGGGACACGATGTGTCACATATCAAAATCAAGGTCAAAGGTCAAGGTCACTGTGACCCCAAAATCGTGAATGTTAAAAATCATGATTTTTTGAGTCCATTGAGAAATTACGGGTAGCTGTTTTGTCATGTACCAAAATTTAGATCCAGGTCAATAGTCAAGATCACTGTGACCCCAGAATCAAGGTCAAAGGTCAGTGTGACCTAAAAATTAGGAAATAATTAAAAATTACTAATTTTTTGTAAGTGGATTCAATAGGGGGAAATGAAGTGTCGCATACCAAAAATTAGGGCAAGGTCAACTTAGGTCGCTGTGACCCCGAAATCAGGAAATTATTAAAAATAACTTTTTTTTTGTGTCAGTAGATACATTAGGGGGACACGATGTGTCACATACCAAAATGTAGGTCAAGGTCACTGTGACCCCAAAATCGTGAAATTGTAAATTATGGGGAGACGGTTTGTCATGTACCAAAATTTAGGTGAAGCTCAATAGTCAAGGTCACTGTGACTCCGGAATCCAGAAGTCTTTGAAAATTACTTTTTTTTGTGTCAGTAGATACATTAGGGGGACATGATGTGTCACGTACAAAAATGTAGGTCAAGGCCGAACGTCAAGGTCACTGTGACCCCCAAAAGCATGAAATTCATAAAAATCTTGATTTTTTTATGTCCATTGATACATTGAGGGAAGACGATGTGTCTTGTACCAAAATTCAGGTCAAATGTCAAGGTCACTGTGACCCCAAAATCAGGAAATCATTACAAGTCACATTTTCATATGCCTGTCGGAGACGAGGTCATGTAATGCGATGTTGGGTTCTGTCCATTATCCGTTAACATTTATTGTCCATGCGATATCTCTAGTTTCAAGGTATGGATTGGTACCAAATTTTGAGTATACCTTACTCGCATGGCAAGAGGAGCCATACATCAATTTGTCAAAGGTCAAGGTCACAGTCCTCCAAACCTGAATCAAGTTTAGCTGACTCTATGTGTTAGGTTGGAATATTCAGAGTTCTCTCCCCTACATGTATATAGCATTTGTCCTGTGGAGTTGCCTGCCGTGTTTGAAACAGCTACATTTAGTTAAACTGTTGTGAAATCAAAACCATACAATTACTAATTTAACGGGGAGATGGGTCCTTTATGACCTTCATACCTGTTTTAATATTAACTCAAAAACAAAGGTTTACTTCATCACTTTCTTCTTCCTTCATGAAAATTTTTCTCGTCTGAGAGAAATCCATTTGCAGAAAAACTACTATTTTCTTGTGTTTGACTATTGTCGATTTCAGTGTGAGATATGTGAGCTCTCGGCTCTTGCTCCAAGGTCAACTAGTTGCCAAGAGTTAAGCTCATTTTAGGTTATCATTCAATATAAGATGTGATATGTTACATTCTCAGAAGCCCAAAATTGTAGACCTTTCTCTGGACTGCTAGCTACCAATTGGAATCAAGGCTATTAAACAACCTTGAAATTTGGACCAATGTGATTCCAGATATACGGGCGTATATTGAAGCCCCTTGGGCTCTTGTTCCCTCTGTACTAAATTTAACAATTTATAGTACTATATTGCTTAAGAGATTGCTCAGGTGGCGAGTTTTCTCAATTTTCCTCATGTTTGTGTTGTGACTCAAGGAGGTTCCAGATAATTTCGAAAATAAATGTCATATTTATTATATTTTGACAAGAGTTAGTGTGGACCCTCAACATTCAAGATAATTGATCAAATTATTGTGTCACCAGGCTTATTTTTGCATAGTCTGGGATTTGTATGGTCTACTTCAAGGATTTAACCGTACTCTAATATGGGATTAGATCGGAATTCCAAGAAAAATGCCCTTAATTTCATGGTTAAAGCACATTTTGCTAAGAAGTTAAAATGTCATTTTCTCCTTATTTTTCTGAAACAATGCTGAATCAGAATATCTAATGAAAATAAAGGTTCACCAATCTTCTCTTCGAGGCAGTGGGATGCCAGAATGAAAAACTCTGGGCATGAAGACAAATTGCCTTGATTTCGCTAAGCCAATTTGCCAGCATTCCTTCATTCGGAAAACACATGATCCAATTCAAAAATCCTCTCACAACTGTTCTCTTTCAGTTTATATTTTCCTTTTTCATTAAATTTCATTTAAACATCGTTATTGAAATAGATACGCAGAAACATGCACAGTGGATGTAAAATTGGATTTGTCTGGAACCGGAACCTCCTTAAGGTGTTACTGAAGCGAGTGTTGTTGTTACACACAGTATTCATGATATTTTGGAAAATGCTGAAAAGCATATGTCTGAAGATATATGGCATTGCATGGGCAGTGCAATTATAGTCTGTCCATTTTAATTAGTCGTCTACTTTGGAGCTTGTCAAAATTCAGTAGTGAACTCTGCAGTAATTTTCTTTTTTGCATCATGTAGAACAAACTCAACTCTACAAAAGGACCACCATTACTCCTTGATATCGACAATATATATCATGCTTGAAATAACTTTGCAATTCTCTCCATATAAAACTCCAGGACAGTTGTTTCATGTACCGGGCCTCAATTACATAGGGAGACGTCATAATATATTCATGTTTACTAGCACAAAGGTCAACAATGCCGTGTACGGTGGGTGTGGTTTATCATTCCGCAATTTCACTTCCACGGACCGCCTGTTGTTACTTAATATGGAATCAGTGGCCTTTGTGCCAGTGAGCATGAATATATTATGACGTCTTCCTATGTAATTGAGGCCGGATACATGAAACAACTGTACTGAAGTTTTATCTGGAGAGAGTAACAAAGTTATTTCAAGCGTGATATATTATCGATATCACAGAATGTTGGTAGTCATTTTGTAGAGTTTAGTTTGTTCTACACGCTGCAGAAAAAGAAAATTCATGGAGAGTTAACTACTGAATTTTTGACAAGCTCCAAGGTAGACGACCAATTGAAATGGACAGACTTTAGTTCCTGGACTTGTGTAAATGTTAAACCCGGACAGACTTTAGTTCCTGGACTTGTGTAAATGTTAAACCCGGACAGACTTTAGTTCCTGGACTTGTGTAAATGTTAAACCCTGAGAGTGCAATCAGCAATCACATGAAAGCAATACCATTGGACTGTCACACTTTCAGTCTATTCAAAGTAGACACAAAATTGATGAAGCTTCTGCAAAATACAGAAAAAGAAAGGTACGGTCCTCACAGTTGACGTATTGTGACCTTTCATTGTCGAACGTTATGGGCATTTAATATGGGGACTCTAATTTACGAAAACGTCCGTTTTTCTGAACTGACCTGCACAAACTATTTGGAAGTGGTCAATTTTTCACGACTGCGATATTCACTTCCGGTCACGAATACTTAGGGAACTTACCGTACCATGCAAATATTGGAAAAAGGTAATTCATATGTAACCATACAGTTAAGAATTTTAAACAATTTTCTAAATTTATCTTCATTCATTGGTACATGAAAATAAATAAATAAATTTGAAAAAAAACTGTCAACTCTATAGTTAACAAGCGCTGAATGAGCGCAAAGACCTCCGTCGAGGCAACAGGGTGAGTAGGGGAATAGTACATCACTGAATAACATAGGGCCGGATGCCAAGCTCAATTTTGCATTTGTTGACGTGAACTTCACCAATGGTAATTAACGTGAGATTGACGGTTCCCCACTAGCATGTCCAGCTAGGGATGTGGAAGTCACATTCCCCGCAAATAATATTTCTTTGATTTCACGTGCTTGAAATATTGGGGTATGGAATAGAATATATTGATGGAAAACCTGGAATACTGCTTGAGACATTAGGCCCCTTCCCACCCACACCTCCCCATGAGAGGACACCCCCACCCAAATCAACACGTTAGCGGCAGAAATGAGACCCTGTGTGCCTAGTTTTACCAACTTGCTTGTGATTTTATGCTATAGGCCCTACACATCAACACTTCATATTTTGTATGTGTACAGTATAGCATCCTCATTGACAGAATCCTCTACAAAACACATCTGATTTTACCGACACTTCGTTCTGATCTGTCTCCGCATCATGTGCGGATTCAATGAGCTCGGAATAATTTTGTATACTGGTGTTACAGGTCACCTTCACCATAATGTATCAATTACCATGGACTTGTACATGTATCACATTCATATTGAATGGTGATGGCTGTGAGAATATTGCCCAGATGGAACAAATGGCTGGATTCCAGCGAATAAAAAGTTCATGTTAATCATAAACAACATAGAATTAATAATACTATCAAATAATTATGTATATTCCTTGTCGACATCAATATAATACAGACAATATTATGACTGAATCAGGGTAACAGATATCCAAGGGTATATATGTCTACACTAAACTGAAGGAGATCCATGATGCGTATTATATTATGTTGTAAAATTTCACTTGCTAATCTCGATTATGTTGCTTATTGTGAAAATAAATGAAGTTATGAAAATAAATTTAGTATGATTGCCCAGTATCCTCAAATTAGAAATATCTTCAGCAGCTAAAGTTAAACCAATCATAACAATATATAACACCATGGTACTCAGGAAATGAAGTCTTTGTTTCTAGAAGCTAAATCATTTCTGACACATTCAAGTCCTCACCTGGTCAAGGGAGATAATTTTGTAAAAAAAAAAAAACAACAAAAAAACAAGTATAGATCCACACTGGCGCAGACCAGAAAGTTTTATGACCTTTGATGATATTTGTGGAGCATGCTGCAGGACTTCAACTTTCATGAATCTGATATTATCCACACAACCCATTCTACATGATATTTTTGCCATAGCACCGATAAACTAGATCCCTTCATTTATGTGATCTAGATCCAGGAGCTATTGGGGGCTGCAGGTTTTGTAAAAGTTAGATCCAATTATTCTGAGAGAAGGAATGAAGTCTGGCATGGTTGTTTTGAGGTAAAACTGGGCATCCTTGAAAATGTCTGACCGATTGACACATGTATCACTCTGCCGGTCATCATTACATGCGTAATGTTTATTTCCTGAGGAATCAGGGGGGGGGGGGTTGTGGCCAATCACTGACTCTGATGCTTATGTGCTTCATGACCTACGTGACAGGTTTATGGACTTTACAACATGTTGGCAGAAGATTATTGTATCTTACATCAAGTTTATGGCTGGAACTATGAAATAAATTTAAAGGTAAACATATGCCAAAGCATTGTACATGTATATGTGCTATATCGCTGTAAATTGCAGGATTAGTGGTCTGTGGACTGGGCAGCGGCACATGTCTGCATAAGTTTTTCAGTGCTCTCCAGGTAAATGCCATGACTGGAAATATGAAATTAATTCAAAAGTAAACATGCCATATATGACATTGTACATGTATAAGTACATGTATAAGCTTATACATGTGACATGTTGCTGTGAATCACACGTTTTTTGGCTTGTGAACTACATGATACTGTTATGGGCAGCAGCACATGTTTGCAGAAGTTTACTGATGGTTTTCCAGTCCGAAACAGGCAGGGAAATATGAATTTGACCCAAAAATCAACCGGACTATTACACAAAAATACTACAATATAGTACATGTTGTTTGTGTTGAAGTTTCGCACAGTTTGGATTTCACGGACTACGTGACAGATTTATCATGTACGACACATGTTGGCGGAACTTTATTGATTGTTTTCCAGTACGAAACAGGCAGGAAAATATGAATTCGCAGAAAAAAGCAAACCTGCATTTTACATAACAAAGACATAAATTTGGTACGTGTGCTGCGCGTTGATAAATCGCACAATTTTGATTTGGCAGACTACGTGAAAGTCTTATGGACTACGGGACATGTTGGCGGAAGTTTTCCCATGCATTCCCAGTCCCAAGCAAGGAAGGAAATATGAATTTGACCCAAAAATCAACATGACTATTACACAAAAATGCTACAATATTGTACATGTTGTTTGTGTTGAATTTTTGCACAATTTGGATTTCAAGGACTACGTGACCGGTTTATCATCTACGCCACATGTTATAAAAACTTTGCTAATGGTTTTTTAATCTGAAACAGGCAGGGAAATATGAATTTGCAGAAAAAAGCAAACCTGCATTTTACATAATAAATACATGAATTTGGTACATGTGCTGCGCGTTGATAAATCGCACAATTTTGATTTGGCAGACCACGTAAAAGTCTTATGGGCTACGGGACATGCTGGTGGAAGTTTCAATGCATTTCCAGTCTCAATCAAGCATGGAAATATAAATTTGACCCAAAAGTAAACATGAATTTTGAATAAAAACAAAGAAAAATAGCACATGTTGTTTGTGTTGAATTTTCATACAATTTGGGTTTCACAGACTATGAGACAGGTTTGCCATCTACGTTATATATCAGTGGAAGATTACGAATACTTTTTCCGCGCCCAAACATGCAGCAAAATAAAAAATAAACGAAAAATAAAACATGCATTTTACAGTTCTACACAACATTACAAGTATATGGACCACGCCCCCTTTGTTCGGCTATTGATTTAACGACTAATTGGCTATAGTTCGATGGAACGAGACTGACCTGCGTTAGAACATGATATGTCATAGAACATGTTCGCATAGATCTGGAGTAATGAAACACTCTTGGAAACAAGAAATGACTCAAAATACAAACCCGGAAATGGAAAACAACAACATGTCTTGGTTTGCGCGACCTTGGTGACCTTCCCCACCGTAAATTTTATTTCGGGAAATAGAGCCTAATAACGTGTTTGCTGGTGGAAAGGGAATATTTCCTGCCTTCTAGATTTTCACAAGCTTTCGTTTGATGGGAAAAAGAGGGAGAGAACGGGTGTAGTTTAGCCAAAGGGTGGGGGGGGGGGGAGAGAAAATTGATGGGAAATCTGACCTGATTTTAGACTCGTACCCAGCTCCAATTCGCTATCGCTCTATGGAGACTAGTTACCGGCAGGCATTTTAAATCAGCACTGCACAGTGATTGGCCCATGGTATTCTCCACCCACAATGCCCCTCCATGCTTGTTTGGACGTCGGCAAAATGGTACATCTTCAGAAAATTTATGACCTAGGCCTATCACAAAGTTAATTCACAAGATCATTATTGTTTAGCATCATCAGATAAACAAGACTAGTACGATCAGACAACATGAAGGCGAAAATACTGTATAATTGACGTAATTCGTTGTTTTCCGCGTTTCAATGGTTGATCTTCAATGCAGAATCTAGGTCAACTAAATTTATATAATGTCTGCTGCTTCAAACGAGTAGGCCTACAAGTACGTTCAGTTTTATTTTTTTAACAACAAAACTTGCATAATGTTAGCAACAAAAGTACATATCATAGGGCGTATGAACAGTACTATGTATTGAATGAAGAACAGAAATGCTGCAAATCCCCTGACCTGATCATGTACATGTCACGCTAAGAACCTTGGAATAGGTCATAAATTTTCCGAAGATGTACCGTCTTGCTGGACGTCGTGGTAGTCGTAGAAGCGAGGGCTTTATTTAGGAAACCTACCATAATCGCTCATCGCTCATCAAATCTTACAAAGGATCTATATAATACTTGGTGGATTGGTGGCCGTAGCGCTCAAGGCCCTTTATCGCACCATAGACGAGTACTGGTCACTTGATACACACGAACAACAACAACACATATTGACATTGGTCTATTTACCGGTCTAGATTTAGACCGGTAATTCAGCCAATCAGAGAATACAAAATGCCTGCCGCTAACTAGACCCCAACGGTGCGTGTGAGTTGAGGGCTAGGTACGAGTCTAACCTGATTTGGCAACGTCGTTTGAGGTTCAGCGATTTGGGTCCAGCCTCGCTGTGAGTTTCAATTCGAGATTGAGGTGGAACCCGACTACAGAAGCAAGGCTCACTGCAATGCATTGCAATGGGGAACCCCATTATTTCAATTGTGTCCAAAGAAAAAGTGCAAGATTTCGTCGGGAACCATGACGATCCCTATTGGAAATACTATGAGTCGTGGGTTCCCCATATGACAATTATTTGGCGGGAGATTTCACGTTGCGTTCCTAGACCTCCGTCCGACGGAGGTAAAAATTTAATCACTTATACCAATATTTGTATGATACCCTCTCTGTTATGTATTTTGTAGGAGCTTCTGCGTTTACATTTACACAAGTCCAGGAACTAATTGCACTGCCCATGCAAAGTCATTTAATATCTTTAGGCATATGATAACAACAACACTCGCTTCACTAACACCTCAATCTACGACAAATTATGCCAGTAGAAAAATGTAATCACCCACTATATTTTAATATATGTGGTAAATATTGTGTTATGAATTTCATAGATTTTTTCCTTATTTTGCAGGTGCTGTGATGGAAGAGACTGTCAAAAAGTTATTGGGACTTAATATATGTACATTTATTCCAAAACATGAAAAACAGCTACAGAATGAATTCAGGTGTTATACCAATTACTGGGCCAAGTTACTAACATAAATAAAGCTTGGAACTTTTTATTCTGTTATTTCAGAATCCGCATTTCTTTATTCTCGGAGCCTTCCCGGATTCCGGTATAGGGTGTAATTAAGGTCGAGCTGTCAAAATGTTTCTACGAAATTACCTTTGTGCACCTAGCTACAACATGTAACCTAGTGATGACGTTTATATTGACCTTATATTGTCACTATATAAGGTCAATATAAACGTCATCACTAGGTTACATGTTGTAGCTATTGTGCACCATGCATGGACAAGCTGCTACAAACCAGTACTGCTCATTTGGTGACAGATTGGTAGGGAACTGAACAGTACCATGTATATTCACTGGGATCATGATACTGAAATGTAGTCCTCTCGAATGGTTGCCATACAGTTTGAAACAAATTTGATAAAGGACCTTGTATCTTTAGATGGGTAAATAGCCCCAGGTCAGGTGCAATACAGAAGTACAAAAATAAAATACTTTCGCTACAAGACATTGTTCAATTGGTGTAGTGTACAGTATTATATTGTATACTCAGAAAAATTTCAAGGCACCGAGTCTCATCATTCTGCGAAATAGTTGATTCTGAGGTGAAAACAATTCCTATTGTTCTCTGTAAACACATGAAGATAAACGATAACCAGATTTGGTCTACGACTACCTATTGGACCAGCGAGTATGCTATATCAAGCTGGTTCTGGTTATCATTTATCTTCAAATGATTATAGAAAGAGGTGTTTATGTTTATGAGGTGTTTTCGCCTCAAAATTGGCGATTTTGCACGAATGCACTACTTCATGGCCCTGTTATTCGAGAATGGTGAGACTCAGTGAAACATTTCTGAGTATACAATATAATATTGCCAACTGAACAATTTCTTGTAAGGGAAGTATTTTATTTTTGCCACTTTTATTGCACCTGTTCTGGGGCCATTTACCCATCAAAACATACCTGGTCCAATCACTGCGCCCGTGAAGTATTCCACCAGTTCTCCCTCGAAGTCAGTTCAGCCTTCAACAGAGGGATCATGAAAATCACTCTCCATGCATTGGTAATCGTAGATGCGACACAATACTGATATTAGTCAATGGAGAAGAACAAAATCTCTTGCCTCTTCATAGCAGTTCAGCTAAGTCTCCAGCTATTTCTGTTAACAACATTCGGATCAAGATGTGAGTGACCGAATATGATTTTACGTCGCTTTCAACTATATTTCACTCCTGTCACGATGTTTGGGTCCTTTTCCTTTTCACACCAAGGAACCCCATGGGTAGTCCTATTCCTTTTTACACTCGGCATTCCCCTCGGTGCCCCAGTGAATCGCCTCTTACGACAAGCTGTCTGAGGAGCTAAGGTCTGTTCTTATCATGACCTGGGGTGTGCACAACATTACAGGTCAAACGCCGGGAACCCCACTGGCCTGGACCAAGAGGACTCAGAAAGACCCCGGATATTAAGGAAAATTTGTTCGAGTGCATGAAATTTTGTATGTGAGTGAGGAATATTTCAAAAGCACGAGGATTGAATAGGGTGAGCACCAAGATTTCTGGCCCATGTACATGGAATTGCCCCCCTGCATACAGAAATAGATGGATGGACAAGTAACTGAAGTATATGGGGGAGGAATTTGCCAGACCTGATATATGGTAAATTTGAGACATCATGCACACGAACTTGTACATGCAGCCACTGCATGCCCCACGTCATTGGTTCAACTGGAAGAAACACTAAGGTGTCAGACCTGACATTCAGTACTGTATTCAACTGTCCTCTACAAAAGAATTTCCGCATAATCGAAAGACAGGTTTTTCGAACAATTGTATTCCAAATATGCATTAAAAAAAAGTAACACAAAAAACAGGTTTTCCTGCAAGAGAAATCTTGTCGAAGTGACCTACGGAAGGAAATCTACTAATCGACAAACATTTTACCATCAAACACCTCAACGAAAGTAAGTTCCCCCCTAAACATTGGCTAATATTTTCTAAGATAGTTATGCGATTGTAACGAGATTTCTCACATAGTATCAGTTTGACCAGCGCAACAATCAGTGAAAATGATTACCCTGCAGGTGGCGCTATGCCTGAATGCGCATGGATTCAATGCAAGACGGTCGCATTTCAAAAATTGCAAAACAAATTATCAGAGACAGATTTTATTCAATCATGAACAAATCCTAACAGGTGGAGCAAAGACAGTGCTATCCAATCACAAGGTTTGACCAGAGCAACAATCGGTGAAAAAGATTACCCTCTACGTGAGTAGTATACAAAGACCGAATTGATGAGATTGCTCCCCACTGCGCATGCGTGTGACGTCATTAACCTGGGAAAAAGGGTATGTGCGCATGCGTGATGGGGAGCAACGGGGAGCAGAGGTCAGTGAGTGCAAGATGTGGGAGGTGGGTACAAGATGGCCGCCAAGATGTGGGAGGTGGGTACAAGATGGCCGCCATGTGGGAGGTGGGTACAAGATGGCCGCGAGTGTCAGTGAGTGCAAGATGTGGGAGGTGGGTACAAGATGGCCGCCGTGGGTGGTGGGTGGAACGAAAAAAAAAGTTCCGGCAAAAAAAAAAAAAAAAAAAAAATGTATTCATCCGCGGTGATGCGGTTTGGCCGTGGTTTTGGCGGTAATTCGGTCTCGGGAAAAAGCTTCCGCGGAGAAAAAGTAGTCCCTAGATAAAATGGTCCGATTGGGTCGAGTGAGGTATCAAAGTGAAGCTTAGGTGAAGGGGTATCTAATGGGCTGGGTGTGGGGTTGAAATATCGGCATTCTGCGCATGCGCGGTTGCCGAAGGGTATGAAAATAGCCTTTTTGGAGCTAGGGGAGCCCCTAGTGTACCGATGGGGTCGAGTGAGGTATCGATGTGAAGCATTCGTGAAGGGGCATCTGATGGGCTGGGTGTGGGGTTGAAATATCGGCATTCTGCGCATGCGCGGTGGCCCAAGGATATGGAAATAGCGGTTTTGGAGCTAGGGGAGTCCCTAATGGGCCAATGGAGTCGTAGGAGGTATCAAAGTGAAGCATTCGTGAAGGGGCATCTGATGGACTGGGCGTGGGGTTGAAATATCGGCATTCTACCATTGTATACAGGTGCCTTATACCATTGTATACAGGTACATCTGACCATTGTATACAGGTGCCTTATACCATTGTATACAGGTGCCTTATACCATTGTATACAGGTGCCTTATACCATGGTATACAGGTGCCTTATACCATTGTATACAGGTGCCTTATACCATTGTATACAGCAGAAATTGTCTTTGTAACGTCTTATTGTGACATCATGGCATTATTGTTGTTTTGTGACACTGTGGAACTGTAAAAATTCCATGAATGGAAAAGAATGATAAAACCCATTAGTGCATAATATTGCTGAAATAATGCCAACAGAAAACTCAAGAGTCAATTTAAATATTTATTTGTATTGAGCAAATTACAAGAATTTCGAAGAGAAAAGAGCCGAAATAATGTCTGTCTGTCCTGGAAATCAGCTGATCAGCAATAAATCGACATCTCCGTGACCTTCAAGGAGATTTTGACATTAGGTTTTACCCGCTTTTATCACAAATCATTATAAAGAAATTTTCACACCCGGTGAACTCCTGAAACCCACATCCTACCCTGCTAGTCTGGTGATAATAAAATTTAAAGATCACATGTCCAACACATACTCACATAATGAAAGCAAGAATCGAACTTGCGCACCCCTCGAGATGAAGGATACCGTCCATGTTTCATTTTTTGAGGTGTACTGAAATGCTCTCTCTAATTTATGCCCCGGTATCTATTTTCACATATAGGTTGAAGATTTATATCGACACTGCTACACACTTTTCGACATGTGTTTTCACTTTCGATGAAAGCACAAAACAGTCTAAAAAATTCACCTACGCTATTATTTTCTGGTGTTTTGTAGAATATAGATTCGCGTTCATTTCTATTTCGTCAAGAAAAAATGTTTTGTAGAATATAGATTCGCGTTCATTTCTATTTCGTCAAGAAAAAATTTTCATCTCGAAAATTGGCAGATTGAAATCTAGCTTACCTGATAAAAGAAGTTTAGTCCAGATGTATACCTATATTTCCATACTCCCGGACGTTTGATGCATATCTGGGGGGCTGTTTTTTTCCTAGGTGGGATATAACACACCATGCATTTGTATGCTAATCGAAATTCAGATATTTCCATCGGTAAATCCGGTGTCCAGTATACCACGTGGATGAAATTCAATTCAATTCAATGTATTGTAAAAAACACCTTTACGCACTAAACTATGAAGCTAATGATTTTGGTCAGCGGCACATAGATGTTCCCTGGTTTGGTGTTCACATCCCAGCGGTTTTCTGTTTCTTGGCTTGTCACGCATTTTTTCGAAATTCACAGATATTTCCATCGAAATATCAGCTGAGCTAACGGCCTCAATTGTCTGTCAGCTCTCTTGTTGCTCACGGTGAGCAAACGTTTCAAGAAATTGATTTCAGTTCCCGCATAACGTCTTCTTCAAGTCCATTTTGAATAGTCGAGCGTATGAATCGAGTCAAAATAACATGCAATTCATTTGCCTGTCCGGTAAAACTGGTGAGTTGTTGGCTTGCGTTCGCCGCACACACACTGAGGATTTGGCCTCGCGAGACGAAAATAGTTTAATATTTTTTTCTCCCGCCTCGCGGTTCAGCCAATGAACTATTAGAAAAGCATATGTGTTTGCATATTAATAAACCCACGGGCGCCTAAAAAATGAACACATTTCATTACACTGTAGCGAATTGTTGCCATTGCACGTGTCAGTCAGTACGTTTTCATATCCACCTCAAATTGACACGGAGAATTTCATTGCCAGTAAAATTGTAAGTTCATTGCGGAAAGAATTGATATTGCATAAATTCCTGCGGGGAATAGGAAGTACACATATATAAAGAATATTGTCTTCACGTAAAAGTTTGTACATTTCAAAAAAAAATTTTCAAAACAAAACAAAAAAAATGTGAAGTAAAACCCGTCCTTCGGATGGGAAATCTTCATACGTCAAGTCAACAAAATTTTATTTTTCAGGTAGTGGGTCGAGTGAGGTATCATATTGAAGCTGACGTGAAATGCTTCACAATGATACCTCACTCGACCCGATTGGACCATTAGGGACGCCTCTAACCTCAAAA
>JAVTVY010017019.1:0-66951 GCA_036873755.1 Hanleya hanleyi | reverse complement strand
AAGGACCCACCCTGTTCCCAAGGGCGTCGTTAGGGAAGTTGTCTCGAAAAATCCTGAAAACGCCCTGGTTCTCTCAGTTTTTTCTGGATGGCTTTGTGCGTACTATGGGGTACCGAGACAAAGGAATTATCCACGCGACTATAACAAATATTTTCCAGTATAAAAACCAATAACAGACTTAACGACTTGTACATAGCGACTCTTCTCTACTAGTATTTATATTTCCTCATTGTTATTGTTATTCATTATTTAATTATTTATTTTAATATCTAGCGCTGCAAAAGATCTTAAATTAACAAAGAAATGTACCGTGAAATTTAAATAAAACATTGAGTTGATGGGCCGCGAAATCGGTATGGGAAGCGGCCCTTAAACTACAATTTCAATCAATCATGTGTGATAAGGTCAATGGACCATCATGGCAACTAATCACACCACACGTGGACACGAATATACACAGCTACATCACCAAACAGGACAACCCAGAGCATATAAGGGTCACTGCCCTCGAATATATTGACACGGTAGCAAACGATCTAAAAAAATGTGCTGGTGACGTACATCAAATCTTTGAGCTGCCGGGTGGTGATCTGAAAGTCCACTGCAAATCACAAACTCAGTACGAGAAATTACTACGTTTAGACCTGCTAGCAGATAAACCTACAGCGTAGAGAGCAATGCAAAGGAGTAATTTATGGAATTGACCTCAGTATCAAACTAGAAGACATTCTCCCCACTCTCTCAAAACAAAACGTCGTATATGCCAAAAGAATGCAAAAGAACAAACAGGAAACGACAAGCATTATGCTAGTATTCAAAGGATCAAAATTACCGGAAACTGTCCGGCTATGGCTTCGTAACATTATAGTTAAACCTTTTTTTTGATACACCAAAACGATGCCATAACTGTCAGAAATATGGTGGTCATATAGCTAGATTTTGTAAATCTCAAGTTGTATGTGCGAAATGCTCTGGAAATCATAAATACGAAGAATGTACAGAAAGAAAAGTAACATGTGTAAACTGCAAAGGCAACCATTCAGCGGCCTACAAGGGTTGTATAGCTTTCAAAGAGGCAAAAAGAGTTGAATTCACTAAGGCAGACAAAGGAATTTCTTACGCAGAAGCTGTAAAAGAAACCAGAATGAATAGAAAAATCAGAGAAACCAAAGTGAATCAAAAACTCAGAGAAACAATAGACCTGCGAAAACCTGTGAGCGAAGTAGCAAATAACAATAAGGCACCAGTGACAGAACAATCAATGGAGTCAGAAACCGCGGACAAACCCGAAACAATTAGTATGAGTAAAATCGAATTCCTAGGCTTTATTAACATTGTTATTAACTCAGTCCACAATGCCAACCCCAAAACGAATAAAGCTGACATAATAGCCCGCATTGCTCAAGACTTCTTGAATTGGGAATTTAACCCCAAAGAAATAATAGCATGGGGATTCAATCCGAAATACAAAAGAAAAACATCAACTCCCAAGAAAAACAATAACGCCCTCAACACCTCTATATGAGAACACCTGGGACAATAGATTAGACCCACCGCGTAATACACAACCCAATTTTCAATAAACTCACCATACTACAATGGAATGCAAATAGCATTGCAAAACACGGAGACAATCTCAAAATCTTAGTAAATGAAATAAGCCCTGACATCATATGTATACAAGAAACATTTCTTAAGCCAGAAAAAAATAAATTTGCAATAAAAGGATATACGCCATATAGACAAGACAGACTAAACGGCCCAAAGGGAGGCAACCTCACACTAGTTAAGGAAGAACTCATACAGCTAGAATTAGACAAGAGCCCAGAAAATGAACACCTCGAATGGCAAGCTATACGGGTGTTCCAAAATAATAAACCTATAAATATAGTGAACCTGTACTTCCCTGGCACTCTAAAAACAATATCACAAAAAGAACTTAACAAAATCACCCAAAAATATGACTCGCCAATTATAATCTGCGGCGATTATAATAGCCATAATCCAATCTGGGACGAAACCTGCACCACGTCAGATGATGGGGGTAAATCAGTAGAAAAATGGTTAGATGATAATAACCTCGTATTCCTGAACTCGGGAGAAGGGACTAGAATAGATATGCGAACCGGTAAACTCACTGCAATTGACCTAACAATAGTCTCTCCCGAACTAGCAGTTAAATCAGAATGGGCAGTCCTACCGGATACACTAGACAGCGACCACTTTCCAATCCGGACTAAATTTAGCATGAAACCAGATTTTGAACAGACAGACCCTCTCCCACGCTTCCAATACTCCAAGGCAGACTGGAAAAGCTTCCAAAACGACTGTCAAAGTCTAATACATGACGATATAGTTAGTAATGATATAGAGACTTTCAATGAAAATATAACCAGCAAACTTCTAAACATAGCACAAAAACATATTCCAGTTACGAATAAGCGACCCAACAAAAATCCAGTGCCTTGGTGGGACCGAGAGTGTGGAAAGAACATCGCAGCAAAGAAAAAAGCACTCAGAAAATTCAAAAAAAGCCGGCTCCAGAGTGATCATGAAATATATAAGGAACTGAAAAGAATAGCAGAAAAAAGCGTCAAAGAAGCCAAATCAAGATGCTGGGAAGATTTCTGCAACACTATAGATACGAAAACTAACTCAAAGAAAGTATGGAATAAAATAAAAAGCATTCAAGGGAAAGCAACTAACACAATACCCGTACTAAACAAAACAAAGAGAACTAATCTCGAAAAGGCAGAATATCTTGCTGAATCATTCGCATCAAACAGTAGCGATAGCAACCTGAAACCAGAATTCAGAAAAATCAAACAAGAAACGATCCTGGAAAATGACACAAATGATTATATAGAAAACTACCTTAACGGAGACTTTAATATCAATGAATACAGAAAAGTTTTACACTCTAAAAAAGAAAGTTCACCCGGCGAAGACAAACTAGGGTATACAATCCTTGATTGAAATTGTAGTTTAAGGGCCGCTTCCCATTCGGATTTCGCGGCCCATCAACTCAATGTTTTATTCGAATTTCGCGGTACATTACTTTGTTTATTGAATATCTTTTCCAGCGCTAAATATATAAATAAATAAATAAATAAATAAATAGATAAATAATAAATAACAATGAGAGATTAGTAGGAGATATAAATAGAAGTAAATAAGAATCGCTATATGTACAAGTTCGTAAGTCTCTTTTTGGCTTTTGGTTAAATTATACTGGTAAATATGAGTTCTCTGTAATCACGTGTATGATTCCTTTGTCTTGGTACCCCTTTGTACGCACAAAGCCGTCCAGAAAAAACTGGGAGAACCAAGGGCGTCTTTAGGATTTTTCGGATCGGCTTCACTAACGACGCCCTTGGGAACAGGGTGGGTTCTTCCAGAAATCTGTGCCTGTAACAATTGCTTGTAGTGTGTATCGGGGTACATGGCGGCAGGTCTACGTCCTATATTGCGTGAAAGTCAAAGGATCATATTCTGTGTTAATGCGTCAGTTCGGGGTCATCTATGGAGTAGCGTGTTGGTGTGGTTTAGGGTCGAGTATTCTGATTCTGGGTGTTCTTGCTATGCGGCGTTGTCACTCAAGGCGCTGTTGGTATTCCTGTGATCGTCTTCCGTCTTCTGTTTCAGGTCTTGTCCAACTCGTCTGTGGTCTTCGGTGTGCCTGTATCATATGAAATAGAAGGCTTGTAGTCATTCTTGTTTTCTAATGTTTTTCGATGCAATAATTTTATATATCTTCCTCCCAACAACAGGCACGCCCCGGCCGTCAGTCACATAATATGAATACCAATATATACTTTAGTGAGTAAATGAATAATTAACTAAACATTTCGATAGATTCAGTACTAGGTGAATACACAAATAAACGGCTCTGTATTATTTCTGTATGCATTATCGTTTGATGGTCATAAAGAATTTGTAGGACAATGAGATAGTCGGCCCTCAGTATCAAGGTAACTCCGCCATCACCATTTCCTATATTTTATGCCGAATACTGCTCGCTATATGCGATTTGGCCGTGCTAATGTTGTCATGAATTCAATTAGATTTGGCCATCGTTTGTTTTGTAGGACAGTGGAACAAACGGCCCTCAGTATCAAGGTAACTCCGTTGTTGCTATGCCTATTTTATTTCAAAATGTTTTGGCCGGATATTATGTATGGATAGTTTATTATGGCCATAATGTTTTGTATGGCTATGGTGCACACGGCCCTCAGTATCAAGGTAACTCCGCTGCAACCATACCATTTGTTGAAGTCTGAAGAATGATTTGGCCTCTATCAAATCGTGTCTTAGTACTTGGTGTACTAGTAGTTGATTATGTGGAAAGAAAAACAAAATAAAAAAATAAAAAACATTGCTGACTGCGCATGTACGGCGGTAGTATTATATACTGGAGTAATAACCAGCAGTTTTGATAAAATTTATTAAGGACTTGAATACCTGATTTCTAATGGTGGCCTTAGGGTTTAATAACGCTGGTAATGTTAAGGGAGTGTTGAATTTTTTTAATTCGTTTCTAAGGGCCACACGTTGTTGGCTGTGGATTGGGCATTCAAGTAGCACGTGCTCTATTGTTTCTTCTACATTGTTGCATGCGGTACAGAGTGGTGAGGTGTTTTTCAGAAGCATGGACAGATGTGATTTAAGTCCGGTTTTGCCTAGTCTTAATCTGGTGATTATGCGATCATCACGTTTATTGTCTAACTGGAATCCCTGGGCTTGTCTTTTCTCTCCATCAAGGATCTTATGTAACCACCGTCCACGTTCTTCTTCGTTCCATTCTTTTTGCCACTTGCTATCTATTTTGCGTCTAATGATAGTGTTGAGTTCTTTATATCCTAATCCTATTGGCACATCGTGTGTAGTTTTAGCAAGACTGTATTTGGCAGTTTTGTCGGCTGCTTCGTTACCTCTGATGTTGACATGCGCGGGTACCCATGCTAAAATGGCGTCTATACCCTCGTTGTGTATTTGTGTACATATACATTATATTTTGTGTATGAGATCAGGTCTACTGTCAGATATAGAATTTTGGATGGATGTGAGTCCACTAAGGGAGTCACTGAGTATCACCGCACGGATTGGTTTGTGCTCGATGATCCATTCGAGAGCCTTTATTATAGCAATCAGTTCGCTAGTATACACAGACATATTATCTGGAAGTTTGAAACCATTTTGTATGTTGAGCTCAGGTATAACAAAAGCTGATCCTGTGTTATTCCTTGTGTTTTTCGATCCGTCTGTATAGATTTTTAAATAATTTTTCCAGTTTTGGTTGATATATTCGAGGGTGGTGGCTCTTATAAAGTCTGGGTTGTCCTTCTTTGTGAGGTAGTCGTGAATACTAGTGTCCACGTGGGGCGACTCTAATTCCCAGGGTGGTCTAGTGATCTTGTCTGTGTCGCAGATGCGCGCGATGGGTATTTCATGCTCTTGGAATAGGCTATTTACGGTGTAGCCGAGGGGGGCGGAGTCTTTTTCCCAGTTTTTCTTTAAATATTCATATTCACTTTTATCTTCAAACATTTTGTGGCATGGGTGATTTTCTCCCTTAGCTCTAGTTTTTCCTGCATATTTCAGGGACAGTTCGTCTCGTCTTAAATGTAAGGGTTTCTCATTGGTTTCTATTTGAAGACTACATAAGGCGGTTCCCTTGAAGGCTCCAGTAGCTATTTTTAGAGCAGAATATTGGATGCTGTCTATTCTTTTTAGTTGTGTCTTACATGCTGATTGGTAGGCGATGGACCCGTAATCTATTTTTGACCTGATTAAGGTTTGATATAATTTTATCAGACTATATTTACTCGCTCCCCAGTTTGTCCCAGACACACACCTCATGAGGTTCAGGTCTTTATTGCACCGGAGGACTAGTTGGTCGATGTGGTCTTTCCATGTGAGTTTTCTGTCAAAGATCATACCCAGGTATTTAACACTATTTCTGAATTCAATTTTCTGACCTCCTAGTGTTAGTTTAACGTCAATGTGTTTATTGTTTGAAAATATAATGCCCGTTGTTTTTAGGGCGGAAAATTTGAAGCCCCATTTGTCGGCCCAGCCGCTAATTGTATCTAGTGTATTTTGCATTATACCTGTCAATTTTTTTATGGAGCATGCGGTTTTCCAGAGGGCAGAATCGTCAGCAAATAGAGACTGTTCTACTTCCGGATGTTTCGTGTCAATTTCATTGGCTAGGCCATTGATGAGGATGTTGAAAAGGGTAGGGCTTATGACGCTTCCCTGAGGGGTACCGTTGTCTAATTCATGGTCGGTGGATAGGGTGTTTCCTATGCGAACTTTAAAATTTCTATTGTTTAGGAAGTTTTTTATCCAGTGTTGCATTCTTCCCTTAATCCCAAGTTTGCTTAATTGAATAATTATGCCGTCCTGCCATACAAGGTCAAATGCTTTTTCTATGTCTAGGAAGATACCTAGTGTGTACTGATGTTTGGCATCAATCCTAAAGCACCTACCAAACACCACTCAGAAACTAATCCTAAAACTAATTAATGTGAGCTAGAAGACCAAACAACTCCCGAACAAATGGAAATCATCTATTGTTATCCCAATACCAAAACCTGGTAAAGACCCATCAGATAGTAAGTCATATAGGCCGATCTCACTCACGTCAAATTTATGCAAAATTATGGAAACCATGGTCAAAAACAGACTTGAATATCACCTGGAAAGCAACAACTTGTTAAACAAAACACAAAGCGGTTTTCGGAAAAAAAGAAGTACCTTAGACCACATAGCCAGACTCCAACACTCAATCAAAAAGGGTAATGCCAAACACCAATATACATTAGGCATTTTCTTGGATATAGAAAAGGCGTTTGACCTTGTATGGCAGGACGGGATTATCACCCAATTAAACAACCTAGGAATTAAGGGCAGGATACAACACTGGATACAAAATTTTCTTCATGACCGAAACTTCAAAGTTCGTATTGGTAACACCATGTCCATGGACCACCAGCTAGATAACGGCACCCCACAGGGCAGCGTCATAAGCCCCACCCTTTTTAACATCCTGATTAATGGCTTGGCCAACGAAATTGACACAAAACATCCTGAAATTGAACAATCACTTTTTGCTGACGATGCTGCCATGTGGAAATCTGCTGGCTCGATAAAAAAATTAACAAGTATAATGCAAAAGGTACTAAATACAGTCAGCGACTGGGCCGATAAATGGGGATTCAAATTTTCAGCTATCAAAACTACCGGTGTGCTATTCTCAAATAAACAAAACAGAGACATCACGCTATCACTAGGAGGCCAGAATATCGAGTTTAAGAATAGTGTCAAATACCTAGGTATGATCTTCGACCGAAAACTCACTTGGAAAGACCACATCGACCAATTAATTATTCGGTGTAACAAGGACCCGAACCTTATGAGGGGCGTATCGGGTATCAACTGGGGGGCCAATAAACATAGCTTAATCAAATTATATCAAACACTCATCAGCTCCAAAATAGACTATGGTTCAATCGCTTACCAATCAGCATGCAAGACCCATTTGAAAAGAATAGACAGCATTCAGTATTCGGCATTAAAAATAGCCACCGGGGCGTTCAAAGGAACTCCATTATGTAGTCTACAAATAGAAACTAATGAAAAACCTTTACATTTAAGACGAGAAGAGCTGTCAATGAAATATGCAGGGAAAACAATAGCCAAGGGCGAAAACCACCCATGCCACAAAATTTTTGGCCCAAAAACCGAATACGAATTCCTAAAAAGGAAATGGGAAAAAAAACTCCGCACCATTCGGTTACACGATAGAACGACTATTCCAAGAACACGACATCCCTATCTCTTGTATCTCTGACACAGACAAGGTCAATAGACCACCATGGCAACTAATCACACCACACGTGGACACGAATATACATAGCTACATCACCAAACAGGACAACCCAGAACATATAAGGGTCACTGCCCTCGAATATATTGACACACATTGGGAAAATCGCTTGAAAATATATACAGACGGCTCCAAAAACACAAGTCACAATACAGGTTCTGCATTCGTTATACCAGAACTTGACATTCACGAAGGTTTCAAACTACCAGACAATATGTCTGTATACACCACTGAATTAGTCGCCATAATCAAGGCCCTCGAATGGGTTCTTCAGAACCGACCGGTTTCCAACGTTATTCTTAGCGATTCCTTAAGCGGACTGGTATCTATAGAGAACTCCAAATCCGACAGCAGACCTGACCTCATACACGAAATAGAAATTTTATGTACTCAAATACGAGACAATGACATTGACGCCATTTTAGCTTGGATTCCCGCCCACGTGGACGTTAGGGGAAATGAAGCCGCCGATAGGACAGCCAAAGACAGCCTCACCAAAACTGCACTTGACGTGCATATAGGACTAGGAACCAAAGAACTGAATTCTATCATTAAAACCAGAATAGATAGTAAATGGGAGAAGGAATGGAACGAAGAAAACCGAGGTAGATGGCTACATAGTATTCTAGATAAGGGGAAAAGAAGGAGTTTTGGATTCCAGCTAGACAGTAAACGTGACGACCGCATTATCACAAGATTAAGACTAGGCAAAACAGGACTAAAATCTCACTTATCTAAGCTAATAAAAACACATCATCACTATGCACTTCATGCAACAACGAAGAAGAAACGACAGAACATTTTATACTCAAATGCCCAAAACATGACCTCTATCGCCGAACACTGGAAAACGAACTCAAAAACTTAAATGTCCCTCTGTCGTTGGCTTCTATATTAAATCCTAAACCACCTCTTATAAACAAAGTATACTCCACCTTACTAGCTTACATCAAATCGACTGACTATCACTCTACCATTTAATACTATATGGTTACACCAAGACACCAATAAACCTGGGACCAAATTTGAATAAATGTAGCACGCTTAGAGTCAAAACTATTTTTCAGGGGCGGAAATAAGGGTCAGTGATCAGAAATGACTGATCAAATTTGGACACTAACCAATCAAAATGCCACAGCAATAACATAGACAAATTCAATGATCAAATTAAAAGCTCCTAATAACGAGCTCCGACCAAATTGTGTTCCCTTATTTCCAACCCTCGTTAACGAATGTTAACCGTCCGGTTTTCATGCAGGGGCAGAAGACTGGAGGTTATATCAAACATTCACAATCGGCTTTAACTATAATAATATTTTTATTTATAATATTTAGTACCTAATTATTTATTGCTATTGATCATGTGTGACTTAGATCACGATAGTGCCAGTCGATGGCAAAAAATAACACCAGAAAACATGAAACTACAAACTCTTCTATTCTTTGTAATACAGGCACAGCACACTGAAGACCACAGGCGAGTAAGACCAGCCATGAAACAGAACACCGATGACGACAAATATTATAAAACAGCACCAAATGGAGATGAACATGATGAAGATCATCATCGTCGGTCCACAAGAACGTCCAGAATACTCGACCCTGTACCACGCCAGACACGCTACCCCACCGAACTGAGCAACCAGAATACCAAATCCTAAACCACACAGACACGCTACCCCATATATGAAACCGAAATGACGCCTCAACACAGAATATCATCCTTTGACTTTCACACAATATAGGACGTAGACCTGCCGTCCTGTGCCCCAATACACACTCCAAGCAATTGTTACAGGCACAGATTTCTGGAAGAACCCACCCTGTTCCCAAGGGCGTCGTTAGGGAAGCCGATTCGAAAAATCCTGAAGACGCCCATGGTTCTCCCAGTTTTTTCTGGACGGCTTTGTGCGTACAAAGGGGTACCAAGACAAAGGAATCATCCACGCGATTAGGCCTACAGTGAACTCATATTTACTAGTACAACTTAACCAAAAAAAACAGAAAGAGACTTACGAACTTGTACATAGCGATTCTTATTTACTTTTATTTATATCTCCTACTAATCTCTCATTGTTATTTATTATTTATTTATTTATTTATTTATTCATTTATTTATTTATGTACTTAGCGCTGGAAAAGATATTAAAAAAACAAAGAAATGTACCGCGAAATTCAAATAAAACATTGAGTTGATGGGCCGCGAAATCCGAATGGGAAGCGGCCCTTAAACTACAATTTCAATCAAAATCAATCAATGTGTAGATCACATATTTGTTTATCTATTTACTCACTTAATTATATATTGGTATTCATATTATGTGACTGACGGTCGGGGCGTGCCTGTTGTTGGGAGGAAGATATATCAAATTATTGCATCGAAAAACATTAGAAAACAAGAATGACTACAAGCCTTCTATTTCATATGATACAGGCACACCGAAGACCACAGACGAGTTGGACAAGACCTGAAACAGAAGACGGATGACGATTACAAGAATACCAACAGCGCCTTGAGTGACAACGCCGCATAGCAAGAACACCCAGAATCAGAATACTCGACCCTAGACCACACCGACACGCTACCCCATAGATGACCCCGAACTGACGCCTTAACACAGAATATGATCCTTTGACTTTCACGCAATATAGGACGTAGACCTGCCGCCCTGTGCCCCAATACACACTCCAAGCAATTGTTACCGGCACAGATTTCTGGAAGAACCCACCCTGTTCCCAAGGGCGTCGTTAGTGAAGTCGATCCGAAAAATCCTGAAGACGCCCTTGGTTCTCCCAGTTTTTTCTGGACGGCTTTGTGCGTACAAAGGTGTACCAAGACAAAGGAATCATACACGCGATTACAGTGAACTCATATTTACCAGTATAACTTAACCAAAAAGCAAAAAGAGACTTTTATTATTACCCCTACTGATGTATTTGATATATTGTCTAACCTGAACACTACCAAAGCTATAGGACCAGATAAAATTAGCCCGAAATGCTTGTTCGAATCAAGAAATGTATTGTCACCAATACTTGCCCGTTTTTTTAACCAATCGTTGAAAAGCTCTAAATTTCCGACCGATTGGAAACTTGCAAATGTTACACCGCTATATAAAAAAGGTGAGCGTCACACATCTAGCAATTATCGTCCAATATCACTTTTAAGCTGTCTTAGCAAAGTGATGGAAAGAGTCGTATTTAAATATATATATAATTACTTAAGGCATGATATAACTCCATGCCAATCCGGTTTCCTCCCTTCACAATCTACCGTTACTCAACTGCTAGATATTTATTTCGATTTGACCAAAGCACTTGATGAGCAGAAGGAAGTGCTTTTCATATTTTTCGATATATCTAAAGCCTTCGACAGAGTTTGGCATAAAGGCCTCATTCACAAATTAAAACAATTTGGCATTTGCGGTAGTCTTTTGACCTGGTTTGAAAGTTACCTTATGAGCCGTTGCCAGCGTGTCGTCATTCAAGGCAAGGAATCTACAATTTTACACCTCCATGCGGGCGTACCACAAGGTTCAGTTCTTGGTCCCCTTTTATTTCTCTTATTTATAAACGACTTACCTGCTAACATCGTTAATAATATACGCCTTTTCGCAGATGACACTTGTTTATATATTATTTCCGATGACTTGTATTCACAGCTTGATTTTATCAATCGGGACTTGGGAAAAATTACCGAATGGGCAAAAACATGGCTGGTGGACTTCAACTCATCTAAAACTGTTTCACTCCTAGCATCACTGCGGCAGTTACCGTCCTCCATTGTATTATCTTTTCAAAATTCAATCCTTCTAGAATCAGCGAACCATAAGCACCTTGGTGTCATATTGAACAATAAGGCCAACTGGAATGACCATATTGAAGATCTTGTGTATAAAGCTCAGAAAAAACTGTCAATATTTAAGGGTTTAAAATATATACTAAATCGAAAATGTCTGGAAATCATGTACAAAAGTTTTCTAAGGCCGAATTTGGAATATGCTGACGTCGTTTGGGACAATCTTACTCAAACATCTGCTATTAGACTTGAAAATATACAAAAAGACGCACTTCGAACTATAACCGGAATAACATGTAGTGCTAGTACCGAATCATTATATGAGGAAGCTGGATTTAAGCCTCTGTCAATGAGACGAAAGGAGCACAGACTGGAAATGTTTTATCGAGTTGTAAATGGGATGACACCAGTTTCTCTGTTCGACCATCTTCCTGTTATGGCAAATGAACGAAACCCCTATAATATTCGTAATGCAGATGTATTTACCCCATATAGGTGCCGAACTCAGTTATTTCAGAGATCCTTTTTCCCGACCACTCTTCGTGATTGGAATTTACTGGCCACCCCAATAACAAGCTCCCCAACATTAGCGATATTTAAAAGCAGATTGCAAAACATGACACGCATACCCCACCCTCCGCCTTGGTATTACGTTTGTTCTCGAAAAGAAAACATTATCTTATGTCGGCTGCGAAATGGTTGTAGCAATTTAAAAACTCACTTGTTCGATAACTTCCTGTCCAATTCCGCTCTATGCAATTGTAGAAATGCAGACGAAACCATTGAACATTTCTTTTTTCACTGTCCTTTATTCCGAGAGCAAAGAGTTTCACTTTTAAGTGACCTCGAAAATTTTTACCTGTTTTCGCGCGTGCCACCCGCTTTATTTCTGCTGCTAGGCGATCCCGAGCAAAATATCGAAACAAATACTAGTATACTCTGTGCATTAGGAAAATTTGTTGCTTCCTCTAAACGGTTTGCCTGATTTATTTGTGCTATCATCATCACTTCAAATCCTATTTCTTTTGCGGCCAGCCAGACTTGATGACTTGCGCAGAGCACGCAGATGTTTTTCTCAACCATAGTTTCTGGACAATAATTAATTTCAATCTTTTTGATAAATTTTCTATTTTGATATTCACGTTAAACGCCATTACCTTATTTATATGTAAATAATCTGCTTTATTGCAATCTTTACTTGTACGAATATACTGTGTACTGGGGAGACGTCCTGATAAGCATATGCTTATTTCGCTCCCTGTTGCCTTTGAGCAAATAAAGTTACTTAAACCAAAAAGAGACTTACGAACTTGTACATATAGCGATTCTTATTTACTTCTATTTATATCTCCTACTAATCTCTGTTATTTATTATTTATCTATTTATTTATTTATTTATTTATTTATTTATTTATTTATTTATTTATTTATGTATTTAGCGCTGGAAAAGATATTCAATAAACAAAGTAATGTACCGCGAAATTCGAATAAAACATTGAGTTGATGGGCCGCGAAATCCGAATGGGAAGCGGCCCTTAAACTACAATTTCAATCAATCAATGTGTAGATCACAGTTCAGTTCAGCGCTCAGAGTGAACGGACGTGTTTTTGTGTTCTTCCAAACCAGCCCAGCTTTCCCAGCCTTTGTGTTCCTCTGCGGTCTTTGTTTCCCGGGCGTTACAGGATTACCTAAACTACAACAACAAACAGCGGGAGAAACCGGCCAGCCAGAGCTAAGTTTTGAATTCAATTTTTGCACCTAAACTAATATTTTCTATCACTAAAGTCACCCTTACCAAATAACAACTAATCCTGATCTAAACAAAAACAAATAAAACAATGGAAGCCTCTCAATCCACCGTAAAAACTCCTAAAAGGAAACTATCAGAAATCAACGCTGATCAAACCCCTCCCGGGTGGTGATTTGAAAGTCCACTGCAAATCACAAACTCAGTTCGACAAATGACTACGTTTAGACCTACTAGCAGATACACCTGTCTCGGTGAAACAATTCAAACAGCGTAGAGAGCAATGCAAAGGAGTAATTTATGGAATTGACCTGAACATCAAGCTAGAGGATATCAAGCAAAAACTTTCGGATCAAAATGTCATATACGCTAAAAGATTACAGAAAAATAAGAACGATACCACTAGTGTTATGTTAGTATTCAAAGGAACAAAACTTCCAGAAACTATTCGGCTCTGGGTACACAATATTACAGTGAAACCTTTTTATGATACCCCTAAGCGTTGTTTTCAGTGTCAAAAATTTGGACATTTTCAAAATTTCTGTAAATCGTAAATTGTTTGTCCCAAATGCGCAGGAAATCACACCTATGATCTCTGTACCGAACCCAAAATTACCTGTGCCAATTGTAAAGCAAATCACGCTGCAGGGTATAAGGGCTGCCCAGCTTACAAAACTGCCCGCACAGTGGAATTCGTAAAAGCAAACAAAGGCATTTCATACTCACAGGCAGTAAAAGAAACCAAACTCAACCAAAACATAAGTCTAACAATGGCACATAGAAGAACAAACGTGAGTGAAACAATAGCCACACCTGTCCCAGCCAAACCCGAAGAAACAATAGAAATAGAAGACAATGAGATGGAAACTGAAAGAATTTCAATGACTAAACTTGACCTTCTAGGTTTCATAACGTTAGCGATAAACTCAGTTACCGACTCCAATCAGCCCAAGCTAAATAAAAAAGAAAAAACCATAATCATAGCTAAAATAGGCCAAGATTTCTTTAACTGGAATCTCAAATATGAAGAAATTATAGACTGGGGACTGCACCCTAAATACAAAAAGGAAACTTCCACACCTATCAGAACACCCAATTCCCATAATATCTCGGTATAAATGTATGCACTATCTTTAACCTTGTACCCAACTGACTCAAACAATTTATAAACTTCAATATAAATAAATTATCAATACTACAATGGAATGCAAATGGCATTGCAAAACACGGAGACAATCTCAAAATCTTAGTAAATGAAATAAGCCCTGACATAATATGTATACAAGAAACATTTCTTAAGCCAGGAAAAAATAAATTTGTAATTAAGGGATATACGCCGTATAGACAAGACAGACTAAATGGCCCAAAGGGAGGTAACCTCACACTAGTTAAGGAAGAACTCATACAGATAGAATTAGACAAGAGCCCAGAAGGTGAAGACCTCGAATGGCAAGCTATACGGGTGTTTCAAAATAACAAACCTATAAATATAGTGAACTTGTACTCCCCTGGCACTCTAAAAACAATATCACAAAAAGAACTTAACAAAATCACCCAAAAATATGACTCGCCAATTATAATCTGCGGAGATTATAATAGCCATAATCCAATCTGGGACGAAACCTGCACCACGGCAGATGACAGGGGTAAATCAGTAGAACTATGGTTAGATGATAATAACCTCGTATTCCTGAACTCAGGAGAAGGGACGAGAATAGATATGCGAACCGGTAAACTCACTGCAATTGACCTAACAATAGTCTCCCCCGAACTAGCAGTTAAATCAGAATGGGCAGTTTTACCAGATACACTAGACAGCGACCACTTTCCAATCCTAACTAAATTTAGCATGAAACCACATTTTGAAAAGACAGAACCTCTCCCACGCTTCCAATACTCCAAGGCAGACTGGGAAAGCTTCCAAAACGATTGCCAAAGTCTAATTCATGACGATATACTCAGTAATGATATAGAGACTTTCAATGAAAATATAACCAGCAAACTTCTAAACATAGCACAAAGACATATTCCATTTACCAATAAGCGGCCCAACAAAAATCCAGTGCCTTGGTGGAACCAAGAGTGTGGAAAGAACATCGCAGGAAAGAAAAAAACACTAAGAAAATTCAAAAAAAGTCGGCTCCAGAGTGACCATGAAAGATATAAAGAACTGAAAAGAATAGCAGAGAAAAGCGTCAAAGAAGCCAAATCAAGATGCTGGGAAGATTTTTGCAGCACTATAGATACGAAGACTAACTCAAAGAAAGTATGGAATAAAATAAAAAGCATTTCAAGGGAAAGCAACTAACACAATACCTGTATTAAACAAAACAAAGAGAACTAATCTCGAAAAGGCAGAATATCTTGCTGAATCATTCGCATCAAACAGTAGCGATAGCAACCTGAAACCAGAATTCAGAAAAATCAAACAAGAAACGATCCTGGAAAACGACACAAATGATTATATAGAAAACTACCTTAATGGAGACTTTAATATTAATGAATACAGAAAAGCTTTACATTCTAAAAAAGAAAGTTCACCCGGCGAAGACAAACTAGGGTATACAATCTTAAAGCACCTACCAAACAACACTCAGGAACTAATTCTTAAACTAATTAATGTGAGCTGGAAGACCAAACAACTCCCAAACAAATGGAAATCATCTATTGTTATCCCAATACCAAAACCTGGTAAAGACCCATCAGACAGTAAGTCATATAGGCCGATCTCACTCACGTCAAATTTATGCAAAATTATGGAAACCATGGTCAAAAATAGACTTGAATACCACCTGGAAAGCAACAACCTGTTAAACAAAACACAAAGCGGCTTTCGGAAAAAAAGAAGTACTTTAGACCACATAGCCAGACTCCAACACTCAATCAAAAAGGGTAATGCCAAACACCAATATACATTAGGCATTTTCTTGGACATAGAAAAGGCATTTGACCTTGTATAGCAGGACGGGATTATCACCCAATTAAACAACCTAGGAATTAAGGCGCACTGGATAACATTTTTTCTTCATGATCGAAACTTCAAAGTTCGTATTGGTAACACCATATCCATGGACCACCAGCTAGATAACGGCACTCCACAAGGCAGCGTCATAAGCCCCACCCTTTTTAATATCCTGATTAATGGCCTGGCCAACGAAATTGACACAAAACATCCTGAAATTGAACAATCACTTTTTGCTGACGATGCTGCCATGTGGAAATCTGCTGGCTCGATAAAAAAATTAACAAGTATAATGCAAAAAGTACTAAATACAGTTAGTGACTGGGCCAACAAATGGGGATTCAAATTTTCAGCTGTCAAAACTACCGGTGTGCTATTCTCAAATAAACAAAACACAGACATCACGCTATCACTAGGAGGCCAGGAAATCGAGTTTAAGAATAGTGTCAAATACCTAGGTATGATCTTCGACCGAAAACTCACTTGGAAAGACCACATCGATCAATTAATTATTCGGTGTAACAAAGACCTGAACCTTATGAGGTGCGTATTGGGTACCAACTGGGGTGCCAATAAACATAGCTTAATCAAATTATATCAAACACTCATCAGATCTAAAATAGACTATGGTTCAATCGCCTACCAATCAGCATGCAAGACCCAGTTAAAAAGAATAGACAGCATTCAGTATTCGGCCTTAAAAATAGCCACCGGGGCGTTCAAAGGAACTCCTCTATGTAGTCTACAAATAGAAACTAATGAAAAACCCTTACATTTAAGACGAGAAGAGCTGTCAATGAAATATGCAGGGAAAACAATAGCCAAGGGCGAAAACCACCCATGCCACAACATTTTTGGCCCAAAAACCGAATACGAATACCTAAAAACGAAATGGGGAAAAGACTCCGCACCACTCGGTTACACAATAGAACGATTATTCCAAGAACACGACATTCCTATCTCCTGTATCTCTGACACTGATAAGGTCAATAGACCACCATGGCAACTAATCATACCACACGTGGACACGAATATACACAGCTACATCACCAAACAGGACAACCCAGAGCATATAAGGGTCACTGCCCTCGAATATATTGACACACATTGGAAAAATCGCCTGAAAATATATACAGACGGCTCCAAAAACACAAATCACAATACAGGATCTGCATTCGTTATACCAGAACTTGACATTCACGAAGGTTTCAAACTACCAGACAATATGTCTGTATACACCACTGAATTAGTCGCCATAATCAAGGCCCTCGAATGGGTTCTTCAGAACCGACCAGTTTCCACTGTTATTCTTAGCGATTCCTTAAGCGGACTGGTATCCATAGAGAACTCCAAATCTGACAGCAGACCTGACCTCATACACGAAATAGAAATTTTATGTACTCAAATACGAGACAATGACATTGACGCCATTTTAGCTTGGATTCCCGCCCACGTGGACGTTAGGGGAAATGAAGCCGCCGATAGGACAGCCAAAGACAGCCTCATCAAAACTGCACCTGACGTGCATATAGGACTAGGAACCAAAGAACTGAATTCTATCATTAAAACCAGAATAGATAGTAAATGGGAAAAGGAATGGAACGAAGAAAACCGAGGTAGATGGCTACATAGTATTCTAGATAAGGGGAAAAGACGGAGTTGTGGATTCCAGCTAGACAGTAAACGTGACGACCGCATCATCACAAGATTAAGACTAGGCAAAACAGGACTAAAATCACATCTCTCTAGGCTAATAAAAAACACATCACCACTATGCACCTCATGCAACAACGAAGAAGAAACGATAGAACATTTTATATTCAAATGCCCAAAACATGACCCCTATCGCCGCACACTGGAAAACGAGCTCAAAAACTTAAATGTCCCTCTGTCGTTGGCTTCTATATTAAATCCTAAACCACCTCTTATAAACAAGGTATACTCCACTTTACTAGCTTACATCAAATCGACTGACTATTACTCTACCATTTAATACTATATGGTTACACCAAGAAACCAAAGACCAAATTTAAATAAATGTAGCACGCTTAGTCAAAACTATTTTACAGGGGCGGAAATAAGGGTCAGTGATCAGAAATGACTGATCAAATTTGGGCACTAACCAATCAAAATGCCATAGCAATAACATAGACAAATTCACTGAACAAATTAAAAGCTCCTAATAATGAGCTCCGACCAAATTGTGTTCCCTTATTTCCAACCCTCGTTAACGAATGTTAACCGTCCGGTTTTCATGCAGGGGCAGAAGACTGGAGGTTATATCAAACATTCACAATCGGCTTTAATTATAATAATATTTTTATTTATAATATTTAGTACCTAATTAATTATTGCTACTGATCATGTGTGACTTAGATCACGATAGTGCCAGTCGGTGGCAAAAAATAACACCAGAAAACAAGAAACTACAAACTCTTCTATTCTTTGTAATACAGGCACAGCACACTGAAGACCACAGACGAGTAAGACCAGCCATGAAACAGAACACCGATGACGACAAATATTATAAAACAGCACCAAATGGAGATGAACATGATGAAGATCATCATCGTCGGTCCACAAGAACGTCCAGAATACTCGACCCTGTACCACGCCAGACACGCTACCCCACCGGACTAACCAACCAGAATACCAAATCCTAAACCACACCGACACGCTACCCCATAGATGACACCGAACTGACGCCTCAACACAGAATATCATCCTTTGACTTTCGCACAATATAGGACGTAGACCTGCCGTCCTGTGCCCCAATACACACTCCAAGCAATTGTTACAGGCACAGATTTCTGGAAGAACCCACCCTGTTCCCAAGGGCGTCGTTAGGGAAGTCGATTCGAAAAATCCTGAAGACGCCCATGGTTCTCCCAGTTTTTTCTGGACGGCTTTGTGCGTACAAAGGGGTACTAAGACAAAGGAATCATCCACGCGATTAGGCCTAAAGTGAACTCATATTTACTAGTACAACTTAACCAAAAAAACAAAACAGAAAGAGACTTACGAACTTGTACATAGCGATTCTTATTTACTTCTATTTACATCTCCTACTAATCTCTCATTGTTATTTATTTATTTATTTATCTGTTCATTTATTTATTTATGTACTTAGCGCTGGAAAAGATATTAAAAAAACAAAGAAATGTACCGCGAAATTCAAATAAAACATTGAGTTGATGGGCCGCGAAATCCGAATGGGAAGCGGCCCTTAAACTACAATTTCAATCAAAAATCAATATTGATGTCATTGACTTGAGAACGATACTAGTACCTGTATCGAAACGTCGTCCTGAATAAACTAGAAGTTGTTATCCATAAGCAATTTGTTTATTTATAATATTTACTAATTTATCATGCAGTTTTTGCTGAGAAATTGCATAAATAGCAAATTCGGAAAATCTGACAGAAAAATCTACCAAAAAATGCCGTTTTGTAAAATGACGTCATTGAAGCGGCCATCTTGGATTTTTTTTACATTTTCGGGTAGAGCTTGACCCAAGGGTAAGGTGTGATAAGTTTCAGCTCCCCAGCTCAAGGAATAAGAAAAATAATTAGTGGGGTCCATTTCGCCCTTCAGGTGTGCAGAGATGTCCTCTTGCCCAGGACAGATAGGGTTAATTCATCGCTTTAAAATTATTTGCATCTAATACCGCTTAAGCCGCTGCTAGGGTGTGGTCATGTCATTCAGGATGTCCATATGAACAGCTGTAATAAAAGCCTGACTGAGATACAAGTCATCACAGGGATCAGTTCTGGTGATGTTTGTAGAAACTTGCCGGCAATATATTTGTCTGTGAGATCATATGACTTCTTATCAGTACGTCGGCATCGTTTTTACCGCTTTTGTTTATGGTGCCTTTAACCCTACCAGGCCTGGAGGGAGGGGGGGGGGGGGCATTATGGCCTGTCCGATCTTCAGAACGACAAAAAAAGTGAAAGTTGAACCTCCGCGACTTTCATGTTGGGGTTATTTTGAGCTTATTTGCATAAACCTCCCAGTAGAGGATCATGGGTAAATTCAAGATGACGGCCATGTGGGGTTGAAGAAAAGCGTTGTTTTCGTCATTTTTCTTCAAAATTCCTGCTTTTTCATCGAAAAAATTGGGCCAAACCTTTTTTTATTTCACACCAGATTATTATTTACTCATTTATGCAAAGAAAACACAAACAAAAAATTCGAAAAATCTGACCGAAAAATCGACCCAAAAGTGCCATCATCTGATGGAAAGCGATGAACTTTGTGATCGCTGCAGAGAAGAAATGGCGCAATCGGGACAATATTAGTATAATCCACGTTCTTATTCAGAACAAAAATCTGTGTATCCCGACAACGACCAAACAATTCATTCTCCGTCACAGTCATAAACTACAATCACATTGATTTGTATAGAGGCCAAGCATCTGAAACGAGGCAGAATCTCACTATATCCTCTTGAGTCCCGGGACTAAATGAACGCATCAAAAAGGCCCAATCTCAAATCTTATTTTCCTCCATTTCAGCGGTTTAAGGCCGCATCATGCGAATGGCCAGAGGGCCGAAGAGCTATGAATATCACATCGTCTCCGTGGACCGAGGGCCGAACAGCTGTCAATCCTACGCCGTCCAAATGGATGGTGGGCCGAACAGGTGTGAATCTCATTTCGTCCACATGGACCGAGGACCGGACGCCAATCAATCTCACACATTCCACACTGACTTACGAGCGAACAACTTTGAATCTGTCGAACATCCGAACAGTTTCGAATGGCCAAATACGAGACACTCTCATACCGTCCGCTTTAACCGAGGACCGAACAGCTCGAACCATGCCCAATCTATTGAATCTATATTTAGAGACTTACCCTATTAAACAGATAGTGATAAGAAGAGGAATATACTTCTATTTTGAACTGTGATGCCATTTTCTGGCCGATTAAGATCATAGTCCCAGATTTAACGAGGAACATTCAATCAATATTGATAGTGCGCCAGTATTTGCACCAGTGCGCCATTCAATTCATAGGAAACACATATAATTACACACGAGAGGACCATTAGCGCCTTTTTTTTCTCTGAAATGAAATGAATATTCATGGACTATGAATAACGTTCAAGTGTTAATCGACTTTCACTGACCAACATTTGCTTACCTGAGGAGTCCTTGCCTGTGTGACATACTTACATTTTTCACCACCCCCCCATTTTCCGGCATCGCCACCTTCAAAACAGTTGCCGATATACAAATGTATGCATACACACACGAGTCGGATAGAGAGATTCATCAGTTTCATCAATTAATTCTTGCTCTCCACCGTTTGCATCGCGCGTTGAAGCAGGAAATGTAATGTGAATATGATGTTCACCACATTTTAAATTCGCGAATTAAGAAAACCCATCAAACCCAGAATTCATAAAAAATGAATTATTGTAAAAGTGTTTTTATGTCAAGTGGAAACCAAACTACATCGTAGCATAAAATGTCTATTATTAAAAGTCACATTCCACGTAATGACTGAGAATTGTTGTGGAACACGGATTTCGCACGGAAGAGTACGACCCTGATCGCATTTAACATAGATGAAATGATGCAACCTCGTCTCTCTATAGGCGCGATTACACTACAACGTTTTTATCCGGGTAAAACTAGCCCGGACCAGGACCGGGTCAAATTGATCCGGACCAAAAAATACCAGTGCGTTTACACTTACACGGGCACTTTCAGTCTGGTGACCACTTTGAGTGCGCATCAAAATCATCGATATTTCGCGTATCCTATGACATGATGACAGCGATCGCCATGGATGAAATTTTTCATCACATTTTTTTTGCCAGACACTTTTAGTATTTGACAAGACTTACAGGATCTACGGAGAATAATGTAATGGTATCGCGTTGATAATACCTGTGGTTAGGATTACTGTTTCTATCCAGTGTTGTATACATTACCAGGATTAAAATATATATTCTTATTGGCCGAGAGGTATGTACCGGAAAACTGTCTCTAATTATCGGGGTGTACAGTTCTTACAATAAATGCCCAGTTCAATCGCCATGTATCGTTGCTGGATTTTGCGACAAAAAGACCATTTTATCAGGATTGTGTGTGTGAAATTGCAAGAAAATCCGCCATGAGGTGGGTGAGTGAGTGAATATGATTTAACGTCGCCTTCAACACTATTTCAGTTTTTATCACGACGTTTGGTTCCTATTCCTTTTTAAACCCGGGAACCACACATTATTTATTTACTTATCAAACGTATACAGTTATTAAAGATCATTTTTATTATTATTAAATGGTACATATGAAATAGAGACTCATCCAGTCTAGGGTAGGGTCCTTTTCCTTTTAAGAACCGGGACCCCATGGGTGTGGTCCTATTCCTTTTCACACCCGGGAACCCCACGGGTGCCCCAGTTAGTCGCCTCTTACGACAAGCTCTCTGAGGGGCTGAGGTCTATTCTTACCATGTTCTGGAGTGTGCACAATGACAGGTCAATCCCCGGGAGCCCCGCGGAGCAAAAATGAAGGATGTGAATGCACTGAAAACGGAAGTAACTCCAAAAATTTTAATGCTCCATGTCACGGTGAATAACGCTTTGACGTCAAGGCGATCTTTTATGAGCCACGTCATTAGAACGGAAACGTCATCATTTGTGGCGGTCACATTCGCCGCATTGAGAAATACGAGGATTCCAATTGAAAAGAGACACCGCCGCTATGAAGCCGATTATCGGCAACCCGTGTTCGAAACGCATCGAATTTCCACTACTTTGTTCTGCAATTTTCATTTACTCGCTGGAAGGTGGAGGATGCATTTGTTCTGAAATCATATAGAGGCATTTTATTCCCGAAATTTCCTTCATGAATTGTATATGTTTACTAAAAATCCAAATCACAGCTTGGATAAACTCGGATGGGACAAATTTATTTACTTTGAAATTCAGTGATATGCATCATTTTCACAAAATTAAACCGACATTACTCCTCCACAGCTTACAGGCAACACTTTGCTACGATGTATTTTTCGTCACATTTCACTGACTTTTTTGCAGTGTCACCTATGCTACAACGACGCTCGATTTCAGATCCTTTCACTCTCGGCGATTTTGCCTTTCTGACGTCGTTAGAGTGAAGTGACTGTACGGCTGAACAGGAGCCATCATCTCATATATTTCGATCCATTTTCTCACTTCCTAGCGACAACACAGGTGCAAAGAGCGATGACTACGTCAGGTTCCATGACGTCACAACATGAATGTGAACGCCACAAAGTGATGACGATTCCGTTTTAATGACGTTACTCATGAAAGACCGTCTTGACGTCAAAGCGTTGTTCACCATGAAATGGCGCATTAAATTATTTTGAGGTAATTTAGTTTCAGAACATTTTCGTAAAATATAATTCTTATAGGTCTTTGTGGTATCCATTTTGTAAACCTATGCCAACGATGTGCCCTTTCCTAAATACTCAGCAATGTTAACTCGTCTATTTCACTCCAGTTTGGCCTCTTTCTGTAACTTGCTATATGATGATTTTCTGTTTAAAAATGGCGCCCTGGTAACTGAGGCAGTCGCAGTGCCCTGCAGCGCCCATACAAGCGATTCAATTTGACCCGGGTCAAATCACGAATTGCGTTTACACTACAAATTATCCGGGTCAAATTTACCCGGGTCAAATTAACCCACCAATATTTGCCGGATCAAATTTATCCGGATAAAACTTATCCGGATTTTTCTGTAGTGTAAACAGGCGAGACCCGGTCCTGGTCCGGACCAGGTCCGGATAAAGCTATAGTGTAATCGCGCCTTACTTTTATAAACGCAGGCTATTGGCGCTAGAACATTGCTGGGGGTTTATTTCTATAATGCGGTCTTAGTTCTACCAGCCCTGAGCATTTTTGGGCATATTTATCCAAATTTTGGACTAAGTGGCTAAAACCAGCCAGAATAATTGTTGTGCTTAAACTCTACCAGAATATGTTTTTGAAACATGCAGTTGTTCTCTGAGATTTCCAGGTTATCTCAGCATTCTTATAATTGAAAGGAATGTCGTGTTGAACATAAATTTAGTCCGCCTCCCATATAAAAACCAAGACATTTGTTTTGCTGATTTGCAACTCAGTAAGACATATCTTCCGAAAGAGAAACATACGATAAGGGGAAATCTGCACCAGGACATTTTTCCATTTCACGCTGATATCATCACCTGAATATCGGGGATTTCATCAAGGAATTCGTGGCATGTGCTCTGAAATGCATCCCTAAGTATGAATTGGGAAGAAATTAATGAACTGTAGTAGATCCGACATTCAATATTCAACGGGCGCCCATAGATACTCTAGTCAATTTCATTTTTGTATCGACCCCAAACCTTTCGCATAGCGCCGCTGTACAAACGGATATTCCAATCGGATATGAAATAACATTCCCAGATCCTTGGCATATCATGCACCAAGATACGACTAACATATTGTAGAAAGTCTGGCGTCATTGTGCGATACCGACAATTCGCGATGGAAGAAGGTTGAGATCATCACCAACAACAGCAACAACTGATGCTACTTTTAGGAATTAAATGAGCTCCATTTGGCTGGCATAAGGTGGACACCGCGGATATATTATCACCAATAGCGAGCTTCAGAATATCCAATATTCTGAACACCTACCTTCCCCTTGTAGTATCAACAGGAGAAAATATTAATTAAATCGTTTTAAATATTAATTTTTCATTTCATATTCATGTATCTCAGGTCAATTTGACTTTATTTTTGACTAATATCACTTCGGTTGTATTCTTTGACACTTGTAGATCAATTTGACTTTGCATTTGAGGTTCTAAGGCTCAACTGGGTTAAGCCCGATTGACATTCCCATCGATTATAAGCACGTACAAAATAATGTAAATTTGATTTGATTTGAATTTTTTCATTTTTCTTCTTTTGAATGCTTTCCTCCTGTCTGGATACGTGGGTGAATTTTCATGAAGATGACGTTGGGGAAGAAATCACCAAAAGACCGACATGGCTTGGGAAATTTGATTGATCAGATTTTTGGGTATTAATCCTCTTCAAACGAATTTCCGCGTCAATATCCGAAAGTATGTCGTACGACAGTTATCATCATACTTCAAATGTGTGCGAAATAAAAATAATAATAACACAAGATGGTTTCCTTCAACCCTATCTGGCCTGGGCTTTTAGGGACCTGTTGTGGCCTGGCCCGCACCCCCTAATTATTTTTCTTACCCTTTGAGCTAGGGGGCTGAAACTTACCACACTATACCCTTGGGTCAAACTCTACCAGAAAAGGTAAACAATCCAAGATGGCCGCGTTGATGACGTCACAGTGACGTCATTTTCAAAACGGCATTTTTTGATCAATTTTTCAGTCAAATTTTCCGAGTTTTTTGTTTATGCAATTTCTCCGCAAAAGCTGCATGATAAATTAGTAAATATTAATGTGATGTGAAATAGGAATTTTGAAGAAATATGACAAAACTTCGCTTTTATAGGATCTCACGTGGCTGCCATCTAAAATTTTCTCATGACCCTCTGCTCGGAGGATTATGCAAACAGGATTAAAATGACCCAGTATGATCAACTATAAAATCACGGAGTTTCAGCTTTTCATTTTTGGTAGGGTTAAGAATGCTTCTCTAGATATCAATGACCACATATCAACATATCTTTCAATATGCTTATTCCAATGTACAGCAGGCCAATAAGACAAATCTTGCCGTCCGTATGTCTTGTCAACTTGTCTGTACAAGCCTCCAAGTGGTGATTTTTTGCAATATAATTTCCGAAGCCATGTAACATATTTGTGCTTAGTAGATTTCGATTTGCTATGAGAAAACTAAATATAACTCTGCCGTTTAAAACGAGTGCTTTCCGGTTGTCGAAATGATCTGATCCTTTTAGCAACCCTTATGAGAAAGCACATTACTTTGCGATCCCAGCATGGAATGAGACATTTATGGCACAAGAAACATAACGATACCAGAAGTAACTACGAATAATACCATTTCCGCAGCTAACAAATTCGAGCATGCACTCAATGTCTTTGCTCAAATGAGGTTGTAAAGTTTCGTAATTCACTGAAACGAAGAGAGAAAACGTCAGTAGCTATAAGCACGCTCTTCGCCTATGGGGGTGAATATAATCAACATGCCCATGGCGTGGCTCTTCAAAGGGTCTACATGTGAGACCTTGTCCATTTATTTTCATGACAGTGTATTAGAGACTCGTCACGATTTCGCTATATAACGAGTCTTAGACTAGGACATCAGATCTGATTGTGCTTTATTTCAGAACATTAGCGCATTGTCCTATAAATGTTCCTGAAAAAAATGAGCGAGTCTTTCGAGAATTGAAAACAAAATCAGCCACTGTCCGTCAAAAATATGAACCCCGCTTTTCATCTGTAAAACAGGCAGCGTGATAGTGCGATGACGCACCCCGATCATTATCCATCGATTAAATAACCGAGAACTGGGTCGATTTGCACGAAACTTGGGAGCGGCTGACTTTAATTGTGTCAGGAAACTGGATCGATTCGAACATTTCGCAGCACCCAAATGCTGCCTTCTCTTCAGATATTCTAACACCCGGTATCTCCAACAATCATTAAGCTTGTATCCCGTTCATGACGACCCGTAAGAACTTCGAAATAGTAACATATCTGCTTCCATTTTTCATCGTTTCTTGTGAAACTTCCCTTCTTGTGCAGTTTTGGCTGAAGTGGTACAATACGTCGATTTTGGGGTTACTGGATTAACACGTCCCAGTGTGTTCTAAGTGTGGCGGATAAAGTTGATTTTTTAGCCCTACCTGGCTTGGGCAAAATGGCCCCCCTACCAAACTTTCTGCGCTATCTCGGGACTGACAAAAAATGGAGAGCTGAAAATCTGTGACTTTATAGTTTATCGTATTGGGGTCATTTTGAGCCTATTTGCATAAACCCACGAGCAGAGGATCATGGGTAAATTCAAGATGGCGGCCACATGGGGTACCAGAAAAGTAATTATTTCGTCATATTTCATCAAAATTTCTGCTTTTCCGCGAAAATTTGCATGCGTATTCCATCGTTTCATCGTTTACCTGTACAGGACTGGATTACGTTCCCGTGTGACTGTAAGGAGCTTACATTTCAATGAGTTGAACTGCATTCCCCATTATAGGCTCCACTGAACAAGATTGTCCAGATCTTCTTGTTATTCAGCACAGTCATTGATATTCCTAATTTCCCTATTGCATTTAGAATCGTCGGCAAACAAACCCGCCTTAAGTGCAGAGATTACGATTTCCGGCATATCATTTACCTATAGTACATATGAACCTTGAGGAACCCCTGGCAAAACTTATGACCGCAGAGACGAAACACCGTCCACAACAACTATTTGGTCTCTATCTGACAAGTAGGACACGAGCCACTTCAGTAGTTTATCATCATGAACTAACGAGACCAAAAATTAAATAAATTTATTTTTATAATATTCAGCAATCTTATATATTTAACCACGTATCAATCATCACTAGCCCGTTTGGAATGCTGATTTCGATATAATTCATCTCTTACAAGCTTGGATCAAAATAGTTCACTTTCCGATACACCGATTCTCTTCCTTTGCCATGGTATGTCTTCACCTTCACGTTGAAGACTGCTACTTTTGTTTGTTTTTATTCCATTTGTTTTTCGTCGTCACAGGTTTCACTATTTTCAAGTATATATGGTCGGTAAACAAATTAGTAACCTGGTCGTTTTCTTCATTTCGGTAATTATTTAATCAGTCGCCTATGAACTGATTTTTGAGAGAGGAAAAAACGATCGTCAGCGAGATTCGAACCCAAGATCCCGGTTTAACCCTATCTGGCCTGGGATTTTTTGGACGTATCCTGGCCTGGCGGGCCGAAATGCCCAACACCCCGCATAATTATTTTTCTTAACCCTTGAGCTAGGGAGCTGAAACTTACCACACCATACCCTTGGATCATGCCCTACCAGAAAATGTAAAATATCCAAGATGGCCGCTTCGATGACGTCACAGCAACGTCATTTTCAAAAACGGCATTTTTTGGTCGATTTTAAGGTCAGATTTTTCGATTTTTTTACTTATGCAATTTCTCCGCAAAAACTGCATGATAAATTAGTAAATATTAATGTGATGTGAAATAAAATAGTTGTTGTCCACTATTCATCGCGCAATAGCAGAACAAATATGACGAAAAAAATCACTTTGCTGGTACCCCATGTGGTCGCCATCTTGAATTTACCCATGCAAATAGGCTCCAAATGGCCCCAATATGATAAACGATAAAGTTACGGAGTTTAAGCTCTGCATTCTGCCCCCACCCCCGCCCCCACCCACAAGCCAAGTAGGGTTAACCGAGGGCCGAACAGCGCGGACCATGGCTAATCTATCGAATCATATTTAGAGACTTGCCCTATTAAACATATACGGATAAAAAGCGGAATATACTTTTATTTTGAACTGTGATGCCATATTCTGGCTGATTAACATGATAGTCCTAGATATAACGAGGAACATTCAATCAATATTGATAGTGCGCCAGTATTTGCACCAGTGCGCCATTCAATCCATAGGCAACAAATATAATTACACACGAGAGGACAATTAGCGCCTTTTTTTTTATCAGACAAAAATGAATATTCATGGACCAGGAATAACGTTCAAGTGTTAATCGACTTTCACCCACGTGGCCAGGATTTGTTCATCTGGGGAATCCTTGCGTGTGACATACTTGCATTTTCCCACCCCCCGCCCCACTCTTCCTCTTTCCGGTATCACCACCTTCATAACAGTTGCCAAAATATGCATACACACGAGTCGGATAGAGAGGTTCATCAGTTTCATCAATTAATTCTTGCTCTCCACCGTTTGCATCACGCGGGAAAGCAGGAAATGTAATATGGATATGGTGTTCACCACATTTTAAATTAGCGAATTAAGAAAACCCATCAAATCCAGAATTAAAAAAAAAATGAATTATTGTAAAACTGTTTTTATGCTAAGTGGACACCATACTTCATCGTAGCATAAAATGTCTATTATTAAAAGTCCCATTCCACGTAATGACTGGCAATTATTGTGCTGAAACACGGATTTCGCACGAACAGAGTATGACCCTGATTCCATTTAACATCGATGAAATAATGCAATCTCGTCTCTCTACGTTTCCACATAAGCGCAGGCTATTGGCATTAGAACATTGCTGAGAATATATTTCTATGATGCGTTCTTAGCTTTACCAGCCCTGGATTCTCTCCGGGTATTCCGGCTTCTTCCACCAACTAAACTGACTTTCACCTTATGAGTGAAACAAACTTGAGTGTAACATTAAACCAAATCCCCCCCCCCCCCCGCTACCAGTCAGATAGGAAATAGCATTTCCATATCCTTGACATATTATGGGTTAAGACGCGACTATCATGTAGAAATTCTTGCCACGTGTTTCATTTTGCGATACGGGCGATTCACGATGGAAGGAGGTATAGATCATCAACAACAACACCAACTGATGCTGCTTTTAGTAGTTGACTAAGATCCATTTGGCTGGCATAAGGCGAACACGCGGATATATTATCACAAATAGCGAGCGTCAGATCTGATATCCAATATTCAGCCGTCGTTCTTAAAGAGGATTCATACCCGACATTCAGATTACTCGAACTGTCCTACTCCTTGTCCGTCTTTTGGCTTGGAATGTGGTCATGAAAATTCAACCACTTGTCAATCCAGACATGAGGTAAATATTGAATGAAGAAAAATACAAAAAAAAAAAAATCATAATCACATATATTTGGGACGTTTTTTGGTCAATGGGAAGGTCAATGTGGCTTAACTCATTTGAATATAAGAATCCCAAAATCCAGGGTCAAACTGGTCTACGCGTGCCAAAGAATAGTGCCGAATGCCTACTTTCCCCTTGTAGTACCAACAGTTGAAAATATTAAATAAACCATTTTAAATATTAATTTTTCCTTTTATAGTCCTGTATTTCCCAGGTGAATTTGACTTTATGTTGGGCTAATATCACTTCGGTTGTATTGTTTGACACTAGTAGATCAATTTGACTTTGCATTTGCGGTCCTTATGCTCCAATGGGTTAAGCCCGACTGACAGTGCCATCGACTATAAACAAGTACAAAAAGAATATTTTTGCTCGTGTCTGGATTGATAAGTGGGTGAATTTCAATAACAAGCGAGGAAGAACAAATCGAAAAAAAGACAGACACTGGTTGGAGAATTTGGTTATAAATCCTCCTTAAACGATTTTCCGTGTCAATATACACGTACGAAAGACCTATGTCGTATGACAGTTATTATCATATCTCAAATGTGTGGGAAATATAAAAAAATAATAGCACAATATGGTTTCCTTTAAGAAAGCCCAGCTACATGTAGATATCAATGATCACATATCAACATATCTTTTATCATGCATATTCCAATATACAGCAGGCAAATAAGACAAATATTGCCGTACATATATCTTGTCAGTGTTTTTGTACAAGCCTCCGAGTAGCGATTTTTAGCAATAAAACTTCTGAAGGCATGTAGCATATTTGTGCTTTGTGGACTTCGATCTGCTATTAGAAAACTAAATAGAACAAATGCTTTCAAGTTGTCGAAAGACCTGATCCTTTTAGCAACCATTTTGAGAAAGCACATCACTTGGCGATACCCACCTATTAGCATCGGTGAAATGAGACATTTATGGCATCATAAACACAACGTTATCAGAAGTACCTGCGAATAAAACCATTTCCGCCGCTAACAAATTCGAGCATGCACACAATATCTTCGCTCAAATGAGGTTGTAATGCATCGTCATTCATTGACACGGGGGTGCATATAAACGTCATGCCAATGACGCGTCTCTTTAACGGGTCAATATATGAGACCTTGTCCTTTATTTACATGACAGCGTATTAGAGAATCGACGAGGTTTCTACTCCTAGTCTGTAAATCTTATCTAAGTGTGCTTTATTTCAGAACATTAGGGCATTGTCCTATAAATGTTCCTGAAAAAAAATGAGCGAATCTATCGGGAATTGGAAACAAAACCAGCCACTGCCTATCAAAAATATGCATCACGCTCATCATCTTTAAACCCTATTATTATCCGTCGATTTAATATCCGAGAATGGGGCCGATTTGTATGAAATTTGTGGGCGGCTGGCTTTAATTGTGTCAGGAAACTGGAACGATTCGAACATTTCGCAGCACCCAATACTGCCTCCTCTCCAGATATTCTAACACCCGATATCTCCAACAATCATTTAAGTTTTTATTCCTTTCATGAAGACCCGTGACAAACTTCAGATCAGCTCTTTGTTCTCTATCTGACAAGTAAGAGGCGAGTCACTTCACTAGTTCATCACCATGAACTAACGGGACAAACAATTACATAAATTTATTTTTATTTTGTTTAGCAATCTGAAATATCTGACCACGTATCAATCATCACTGCGGATGTCGATATAATTCATCTCTCATCAGCTTGGATCAAAATAGGCGACTTTCCGATAGACCGATTCTCTCCGTATGCCATGGTAGGCTAACACCCTTACACTGAAGACGGCTGCTTTTATTTGTTTTTATTCCATTTGCTTCGATCGTCACAGGTTACATTATGTTCAAATTTGTATACTGGGTAAACAAATGATTACCTTGGTCGTTTTCTTCGTTTCGGTGATTATTCAATCAGTCGCCTACATGTATGACTTGATTTTTTTAGAGAAAAAAGTTATCGTCAACGTGATTCGAACTTAGGATCCCGGTTAAAGGCGCCTATGCTTCACGACTGGATTGTGTCGGTGACGTCTAATCTTCTTTACCGCTGTTGCAATGTGTGCAACTGACCAATGTATTCTTCCTCGTGAACGAGTGATAGGTCATAGACAATCAGTTCTTCGTTGTTAAGCCGGTTGAGTAAATTGCAACCGAGAGAGAAAAAAGATTGGCCATCACAGGAACAATCCTATGGGCCGTCACAGTTCAGTCGGTCGAGCATCGACGTGTTCAACCGGTGTAGTGGATGTACATACATTGAAATTGGAAGAATAAATGGAGGATATCAACTGTTTCTTCACAAATATCATAAATATTTCATCGAGCAAGGTGTTCTCACCCCACGAGATGGACTATTTATGGTATTCGTCAAGAAACAGTTAATTTTCTTTCATTGTGTATTTTGTGGTACTAGTCTGTTCTGATTGTCTGAAAACATTAAAATAATTCAGATTTTGCAGGGCTTTTCGACTGAAGGTACACCGACACATCATTATTTTCACTCTGACGTCACTCACGAACTACTTTGCTGTCAACTAAATCGCACGCGCTACCTCTGCAAGCAAATTTATATATCAGTCGAGTATCCCCTTACCAAAAAATCCTATAGGATTCCTATAAGAAATTGTCCTGAAGTTTCTCTGCTTTCGGTTATATTTTCAAGAGTTATGGCCTTTTGTTCATCAAACCTAAATGAATGGGATATATTTATTTGTCCAAAGCACATTCCAAAGTAGATCACATAGGTCCTGAAGTATGAAATTGCCCCAAAAAGAGTGAATTGGATGCAAAATTCAAAGTTCATGATCGCTTCATAATTTCACCACAATATACTCCCAAGGAATGTAGGTCTCATAACCAGGTCACATTTTTGAATTTGGCGAAAGTCCCGGGTGGAATATGTACATGTATTATGCGAGGCATGCCGAAAAAAGTGACTGAAACAGAATTTTTATAATTAGCCAAATTAGGCCTCCACAGACCAATACAAAACAGAACAATGGTGGAGCAGTGTCGGATTAAAGCGGAAGGGGGGGCATACAATTCAGCAATCTCTGATTGCTTCCTTGCTGCGTTTATACTTACATTTGCATATGTTTCTGATGTTTCAGCAAACGAACTTCCTTCCCCATCACTGTCGTCTTCTATAACTGGCAGAGTCTTCTACAAAATACATGATTTGCCAATTAGTTAAGAATCATCTCTGTTTACAGCCCCATTCGCACAGTGTGACTTGTACCACAACTTATAGAATACAAGCAAGTACTTGCTTCACAAGAATTGGCCTTATAAAATTTACATTCAATCCAAGACACAAAATCAGTATCAAAAATCAATATTGTTGTCATTAGATCTTTGAGATAAAATACATTGGATACTTGTATGTGTTTTTCGTCAAACATATGAACCTTTGAATAGCTTCAAGACAAATTCATTAAACAAAGCTATGCTAGCTAACTTAGAATATCTGCTCTGCCCCATAATATGGTCCAACCTGGATGTTATTGATTTAGAAGGCTTACTAGGATATTTAAATATTTTGAAACAATCAAATAAAGGTAGATGTAACTGCAAACACAAAGCAATTGACTTCGAGAACTAAATTAAAGAAATAATACATGAGAGTTAGAAATTGAGAAATTACACTACATTACCTTGTATTGCGGTTATTTTTTCCTGGTCAATTGGCGGCTTGCATTCGCCAGTCTTGTTCGCATTTGACTTTGCGCCGGTCAAGGAATATGCTGCCATCTCTTCCCTGGTGAAGATGGCCGACACCAGATCCATCACCATCTGCCGGTGGTCACTGCGGTTAATCGTAGAGAGTGCCATCTTAGACATCCTTATATTACCGGACAAGACAACCTGAGAAAATAGTAAATATATAAATAAATTGTTTGTTGTGACAGAAAAATATTGGCTTGGCTGGCTACTAAAATAAAAATCGACACGCCGTAAATAAAACAATCCATACTAAAATTCAAAACAGTTCAATACTTCATTTGCAGATCTGCGGATAAATATTAATAAAAAAAAAGACCCTCAAGATGATTGATGTGGGAGACATTTGCAATTTAAAGAAGGGCAATAAATAGACAATTAAAATATAGCCTGTTATCATGGTTATGGTGATAGGAAATCTAATCATAATTTATCCTCCTTTTCCTGGTCACATTTTTATCATAGCAAATATTGGTTATGCCAACATTGTATTTGTTATCAATTTATTTTAATACATATTCCTTTGTGATTTCATCAGAACTTTGGTATGGAAATATTCTCAAATCTTCTGGAAATATAAGCAGGAAACAATAAACATTTCAAAACAACAAGTGAGGATGTCAACTGATTTATTGAGAGCTAACATTCCCCCCCCCCCCACTCCCAACTTCCTAGCAAGTTAAATCCTACTGTTTGTCATAAACAGGAAATACACAAGCAGTGGTGTGATAATATCTCACCCTCTGGGGGATTTCCTCCAGGGCTGCATGGCCAATCTTCACATGAGGTCCCCAAGCCTGGGCTTTTCTAGCTGACAATGCAACAATGGCAAGTCACACTGCCTTGATGAACCTGCTGGATAGATCTGAAAAAGATATTGAGACAGATCGAATTATGGATATTTCTTTGTGAATTCCAGGCTAAATGAGTCATTAATTTTGACTGCAAATATAAGGTGAAGTGCTGCAGTAGTTACTGAGAAGAATATCAATTGTTTAATATGTCAAGTATATCAAGAAAAACTTGTTGATAGTGAAAGCTCATAGAGGGTCCAGATTACAACATTCTGAGTTTAACTAGAAATTAGAATTGTTTTGCTAATTAAGTTATAACATTATAATTATATTTATAACTTACTTACCATCACTACATGTAGCTTCACTCATCACCATCTGCAATACAGTTCTTCAAACCTCAATAGTTCCAGCTTAACATGAAGATATCAACTTGATTTTTGCACTCTATCCTGCATTTGTTCTGTTCTCATATGACAGCATGGTGGCGCCACCAGTGGCCAATTAAAATATACCGGTACAGGGGAGATAACTCTCCTCAAATTGTCGGATTAATACCAGCAAGTCAATTGCTAATGTAATAGACTACCAGGAAAATAAAATAATATTATCTGTATATAATTGGTGATAATGAAGAGGGTAGAATATTCATTAATGTCCATTTTCTTCTTGAAAATCATGTCCAATTTTATTATAAAATCTTTAGATTGGACTGATTATTAATTAATTATTTACTAAAAATTAAAGTGTAAAGTGCTAATTTATAACAGTATGCAACTCCCCCAGTGACGTCATTGTATCTAACAAAATGGGGAGGTATATTGATTAACACACAATTATATGGGGGAAAACTTAGGATATTTCAGCCCTGATTTTAACACATAATGTGAACATATGTACTATATTTCCGTTGATAGGACAGCCGGTATATAACTTTTTGCTCGTTCAGGGTAATCCGGTAAAGATCATATTGCACTGTGGGGGAGTTTGGTTCGCTGGGAAAAGTCATAACATGACGGGCGGAAGTCTTAACGGTATCGTTAAACAACGGTAGCATTAACTATTTGAAACAGCATGAGCAGAAATGGTATTTCAGACCAGTTTAATGCAGTACCATACCGGTAGAATAAGCCCACTTTATCTTTGATCGGGAAATTAACGCATTAGACAATGTGGAAGACTACCCCCTGTTTTCCAACATTCAACTCTTGTAAATTATTTATTTATATTCGCTGCAAACGCAGGCTTATTTATGCCTCCTCTGTCGTCCACTGAAACCCCAAATTCTTTGTTGCGATACAAACGCATTGTATCAAGCTGTTTCTCTTTTGGAAATGCTATAAAACCAGAGGAGATGAAGAAAAAAAGTACTAGTATTTATGTTTCCTCGTTGTTATTGTTATTCATTATTTAATTATTTATTTTAATATCTAGCGCTGCAAAAGATCTTAAATTAACGCCAACTCAATCAAGTACATTTCTACATCTGCTGCCTTATCTGCTGGAAATCTGTTGCCACCATGAGGGGATATTTTTGTATTCATTGGAAGAAATTTATTTTGTGTCAATGAACAATTGAACTATAAGGTAAAAATTCCCAATTGTTAAATTCTGCGGATAGTAAGCTTATACTTTATTTTCTAGATTTGATGAACTGTTCAAATTTACTTGATCGATTCTCCAAAAAATGGAGATTAATTTTTATGTCAATAAGCTTATTGAACAATCAGATCGTTTACAACAGTATGGACACTTCCTAACTATGAATAGTTAAGAACCATATACATCTAAAATGATTACATGGTAAACTAACATTTTGTAATGAATCTCTTTAGATGTTTTTATGCTCTTTTGGAGTGAAGCGAATGTAAAGTTTGGTTTTCATGAAGAGTGTTTACCATGTTAGTATTTGTATATATATGCATATTCTGTATTTACGAATTGCATTATTATGTCATTGTATACTACATTTGCTGATCCCCACCGTGGACTAACAAATACTGAAATCGAGGTAATGCACTAACATGCCTCTTTTTTCTAATTTTTAATACCATTTCCACAGTTAAAAAAATTCCATCGAAGACCCCATTTTACAGAGATTTAAAAAACAGAATATGTTTAATCTATTAGGATTTACTGCCTCGATTGATGTAATTAAAAGTCTACAGAAATTCCGAATGTAGAATTTACATGTTTAAATTGGGTTTTAATTTGTGTACCAGAAATTGAATTAAATTCATATCTTCCAATAAATTAATCAACGAAGCATTGTATCAGTTGGATATATAAGCTTACAGACATACTCGTGCTAATATTTGCGAATGATAACAGACAAAATACTTCGATTTCTTGCCTTATGTTCAATATTTGTAAATATGTATCATGCAGAAAAAAATAATAAAAAAAACATTGCTTTTATGAGATTTTTCACATTTTCCACCTATGATGTGCTTTTGTTTGCAAATGTATGCATGTAAAATGTGTTTGGTTTCTCACACTCTGTCACATGTGAAGGACAAACACAATTCTTACTGGATAGCATGGCTGTCCTATAGGACACAAATGTTCTATAGCATAGAATAATCCGTCCTATGGGACAGAATTATCTATCCCTTAGGATCCTATAGGACAGAATTATCTGTCCCATTGGATCCTATAGGACAGCTCATCTGTCCCATTGGATCCTATAGGACAAATCATCTGTCCCATTGGATCCTATAGGACAAATCATCTGTCCCATTGGATCCTATAGGACAGATCATCTGTCCCATTGGATCCTATAGGATTTTTTGGTAAGGGTCATGCACTTTAGCACCGATGACATCCAGCAGATCTCGTGAATTTTATTAGATTTGTCCTCCAAATAAACGATTTTCATGCCGACTGGACATGCCCCTCCTCTCCATTTCCTTTCGATAGAAACGCATTCTTGATCGTGTGTCGAGCCGCGCTTGCACCGATTTACCTGTTGGTTCTCGTTCGCCCTCCCAGGTTGAACACGGAATTTGCGCTCACACATTTTATTCTCGATCCAATCAAAATCGAGGTTCGCCCTTAATCGGGGTTCGCTCATGTCTACGCATAGCACAATGTTAATGTATGAAAATCGATTGATTACAATAAGTTAGACGGTCATAGCTAGATTTATCGATTGTGCATGGTTGTTGTTGTGGAACTGAAAGTTCGGTTGTACGGCGTTATCCTAGCGATTTCGTCCGATTCTGAATGAATACTCACGGACAAGAGTCAGGCCCCAAATTTCAAACCCAACTGACGAAGATGTTTTTATTTTCCGCGCTACTCTGCTCTGGCCAAATGCACTGTCGTCAATCTCGGCGTCGCTGTTCGCGCAGTCACGCGTACGTGACGGGCGGTCCCACTGTCGTCATTCCCAGTATTTCTTATTCAATTTATGACAATTTGTGTCTTATTTCCTGCCATAATCTGGTCATGATAAGGCATAATAATATACAAATCCTTTCCAAATATTTAGCTTGTTTTCTGTCGCGCATAAACTTAGTGTGGTTTGGGTAAATTGTCCCCTCACCATGGTGACATGTATTTGTGCGCCAATATCGATATCGTCACTGCGTGTAAATTCATCTCAGTGATGATATATTTGGTATCATCACTACAATGAAAATATCGCTTTTATTCAACTAATACTATCCACTATCTCATGGTCAACTATATAATAAAAGAAGACATTATACTGACGATGGTTGCAAAAGTTTCGAATAATGGCGATATTGACGTACATGTTGATGATACGAAACCCCGTACCATGTATATCATAGTGACGTAAGAAAGAAAGAATGCCCAACTATCTGGTGAAATTATTTATTGCATATATCAACAAGTGCCACTTTAGCACAATGAAAAAAGCCCCTTCCCTCATGCATTCCAATGAATGAAGCTTTTCGCTACAAATGGTTCACGGAACACATTGTCGCTGGTGGCTTTAAATTCACATCCGACGTTCCTTCACTTTAAGCTGCAAGTTGATTCGCTCAATCTCGATAATCAGGTTGTGGACTACCTGCCCTTTCAGTCCACGACTGCCTTTCAAGGAAGGAAGCATCACGGCCTTAAATTTATTTGTTGCTCATCCACTGAGATCCCTCTGCAATATACAAAATATATTACGTGTCATGTCATATCAAACAAATTTAGGCATATTATAAGACAAGCTTATTGTTCTCCCAGAATTATAATACATAGGATTGTTTTGTATTGTCCAGGAAGCAAACTACATATGGTTTTATTATTTTAAAAACAAAATGCTAGTGAGCAATAAAGATGCGCTTGTTTGGCGCCGGTGTGATGGATAAGAATGTCCTGGTGACTGGTGTCCCTGTTCATATCCTTTTCTATTGCAACTGATTACAGACACTTGTCCTCGATGTGGAGAAAATTGTCATACCTTGATTAGAAGAGAGGAGCCGGACACTTGTAGCCACCGGAGATTCTTAGCCTTCACATCGGCAACACAGATTCTGTTCGGAATAAAACGGGACGGATTAGGGTTAATGTCACACTCAAGTTTATGTCACTCATATGATGACAGCCAGTTTGGATGGTGGAGGAAGCCGGAGTACCCGGAGAGAACTAATATTTTCCCGTCAGTTAATCACTTTCCATCACATGACTTGACAGATCTATTACATCATTGCTCTTGCCTAGTTATATCTAATACCGTTCAAATCGGTGCTAGAGGCCTTGTGAACATGCCATTCAGTTTACATGAACAACAGCAATAACAGCGTGGCTGGTATACAAATCTTCACTGAGATCATTTTTTGGTCTTGTGATGTGTTTAGATATGTAGTCAGAATAGTGGACGGTGAGGTCATGTGACTTTTTCCATCACCTCCAAATATACAGTTTTAAATGGATGAAAGGTGACAATATCTCGGAAAGAAAATGACAGCAAGCACAATGCTTCAAATTGGTCGTGACATGATGTTTAACGAGATTGGATCTAAAAACAGCTCATCAATATGGGATTCTTTAAAAAGGTCACCAAGAATAAAGTTGCATGAATTTACGGTGTCTGTTGGTGTATATGCATGTGATCCTTCTCCAAAATCAATACCATTTGAGGTTCACTTTAAATCTCCATCATACCAGTGTGTACTAGTTATTACCTGAAGTAATCATAAAGGTGATAGAAAGAACACAATTTTCGAAACATTAATGTAAGACACGTTTCCAGGTTTAAATGACTTTATATCTATGAGCATTGCAGCCAATATATTGTCATTTTCTTGATCCAAGGGAGATAAGATATCTACGCATATGAGGCCTGAACAGAGCATTCAACATGTGGATGTCTGACCACCCGATCAAAACAATGCCGGATTTTCACTATCAATGAATTTTAATCCTTACACAATTGCATCTGTCTCGATAGCAGTGACAGCGGCATTGACGAGTAGAGCCTCGCATGATTTTCTGTTTGTTCATCTGGTCTCTCAGTTTCTTGCACATGTTTCTTGTGTCAAATTCTACCGGCAAATGTAAACAGATTTACAATGGTTACTCCACAGTAATATCATTTTTCGAAACGTGCTTTTGTGACCGATTTGTTTTTATGTTTCTGCTCGTTTCTCTTAAAAAAAATGGTTCAGTAAATTGAAAATTCGCCTTTACGTTACCCATGATGCTTTTCTCTATGAATATGCTATAATAATGATTCGAAATCCTGAGATTTCAGCTCCGCACGTTTCAACGTTACAGAGATATAGAGCAATGTTCACCAGAGAGGGGGTTGGTTCCACCCTGCTCACGGAAATCTTGTCAGACAGATTTCATGTGTTTATGTTCAAAATTGTACCGCGACAGAAAGTTTTAAAGCAGTGTGTTCGTTTATCTTCATCCTATAAACATGCCCCTGTATCTACGTGAAACATGTATACTTACATCGATAGAGTGTATACATTTTCATCATCTTATCCATTCAGGATAGTGGGACGGAATCAGGAATTGAATTGCATTTTTATACAATGACTTCATGATGACGTTATACTAGACTCCCTTTCGTCATTTTATTAGAACATAGGATTTTTGAAAGTACATACCCAAACAAAGTTTGTGCGCACAAATGTTTTTTGTCCGGCGTTTCACGATTATTTCGCTGACTCATCTCACTTAAATAAATTACGACGGAATTCGAAGTCCGAGAGCTGCGATGGACTGCAATGAAGTACTGGTGTTGCCGCCAGAATGTCATTAGCATTGAGGTGTGCTTTGATAATGAATAATAGCATTGCCGTTTAGAAAGATGATTAAATCAATAGCTAATTGTTCTCGAAATAATGGGACACTAGCATTACTGAGGTTGCTTGTATCATTTACATGTCTTATTGGTGTTGAAGTGCTATGGATAGAAATGTAAGAATACACGCAACTTGGATTCATGTATCACATCTCTTAGGCAGAGATGAATGCATTATGTCAACATATCTGAAATAGACTTCAAACAGAAAGAAAATAGACTGGACATTGGCAAGAATCTGGTAACAGAATATGTGGTAGGCTATTCAGAACTACGGATGATAGAAAGCCCTAAGACCTCCACAGACCTCCAAATTCCTCATAATGGTGTGTGAAACAAAGTTGCAATCGAGACCTACATTTTCTTTCACTGAAATAATATGAAAGAAAGTGACAAAAATGTACTCAAACTCTACATGACCCAAACTCTACATGACCCAATGTCTCGATAGGCTTGCGAAAATAGATTGTGCTAATCAAGTAGAGTGTGAAAAGACCTAATCACGATCTACAAGAAAACACCGTACTAATCATGATATTTCAAGGAGGAGATAAATTTCCGCGGTCATAATTGACAGACATTATTCTTAACCCTATCTGGCCTGGTCGATTTGAGGTGTATCGCAGCTTGAAGGGGGGGGGGGCGGAAAGTGCCCCCCCCCCTATATATTTTCTCTACCACTAAGGCTAGAGGGCTGAAACTTGCCACAAATTATCTTGGGTTCAAGCTCTACCGGAAAATGTAAAAAAATCCAAGATGGCCGCCATAATGACGTCACAGTGACGTCATCTTCTCGGAAGCCATTTTGCGGCCTTTTTGGGGTCGACTTTTCAAAATTTTCATTTTTCAGATTTTTCTCTGGAAAAAAATCTAATAAAATAGGGAATAATTAGTTTTGCATAAATAATATACTTTCAAGGCCTTTTAGGCAAAGAAAATGTGAAGAAATGGAGCGAAAATATTGGAAAACACGACTTTCGCGGATACCATATGGCCGCCATTTTGAATTTACCCATGATCCTCTGCCTGGGGTATATGAAAATAGGCCCAAAATTACCCCAATGAGATAAGCTTAAAAGTCACCAAGTTTCAGCCTCCTCGGTTTTGTCGTTTCGGAGCAGCAGAGAAAAGTTCACTAGGGGGGCACTTTCCGCCCCCAGGCCAGGTAGGGTTAAAAGGGTATGAGCACCAAACCAACAGAAGGTATAGAAATATAAAGAGGTCCGTTCAATTTTCGTTCCAACAACGGAATCTGAAAATGAGTTTCAACCACCTTTATCGTTTTTTTTTTGGTTTTCTCAGAACAGAACGAAACATGGTTATCGGTTAATATTTTTCACTGTTACGCTGGACGGTTTACGGACGGTAGCATCTATTCTCGTTCAGAAAACGGTGATCAGCGTCAGGTACCTAAAATCGGTATCTACCGTTAAACCGATTTCCGTAATTTAATATTCATTGAAAAATACGTAGGAGTATCGTCTACCGTTTTTCATTCGACCAAAACGGTTACCGGTCAGCATTTCCGTTTATCATGTTCCAGCTCCATCACGGTAATTGGATATTTAATGCCTATGCCTACTTTCGTTGTACTTTTTTCAAATGAGACATAGCAAATTGGGAAGACATACCCATTTCCAAATCGAGAAACAGGAACAGAATTTCAAGAAAACGGTACAGCTGTCGTAAGAAAATCAAACACATACCGTTTGGCTGGATTACAAACTTCAACCAAATTGTGTTAGCACATAAGGGGCCTTGTTAATAATGGACTCGTATCTTTATCTGGACTAACACGACTTCATCAGGACAGGCGCTATATCTTGCTCCCCATGCCTCCATGTTATCTGGGTCCAAGTTGCCCCCCTCCCCGCCCTCTGCACCCCTCCCCCAATCTGGGGTGTTTGTGTGACTAATTGAGCTGGGCAGCTGGAGACGCATTCTAGGGTATTTCCGAGCAATAACACAATATGTTTGACATATTTTGGTGTTTCTCACAACATTTGTTTTATTAAATATTCGCCGTATATATCATTTCAAGCAAAAGGTTTAATTTTTTTTAACAGTTTAGCTTATTCAGTAAATGAGATCCCATATTTCCCCATAGCTTTGCTCTAAAGGGTTCATTTTTCGACCACGTTGTGGTTCTTTAGGCCGCTTGTGTGCTTACAAAACAAAATATCACATTTAACTGGTGAATGGATATTCTGATTGCAAACCTGAACATTCATCAGTTTCTTTTCCTTTTTCCCAACTGAACTGTTCCTGTTTCTGGATTTGAAAATGGGTATGTCTTCCCGATTCGCTATTTCTCATTTGAAAAGAAGTACAACAAAAATAGGTATAGGTGTAACATATCCAATTACCGTGATGGAGCTGGAACATGATAAACGGAAATGCTGACCGGTAACCGTTTTTCGTTTTCCATTTGGTGGAATGAAAAACGGTAAACGGTACTTCTACCTATTTTCTAATGAATTTTAAATTACAGAAAAGTGAAAATTGTAGGTACCTAACGCCGATCGCCATTTCCTGAACGGGAATAGATGCTACCGTTCGCAAACTGTCCACCGTAACAGCGAAATAGTAACCGACAACCGTTTTTCGTTTTGTATTTGAGAAAATGAAAAAGGTGGGTGAAACTCCTTTTCAGATTCCGTTGATGGAACGAAAATTGAATTAACGGAGGGTACAAAAAAAACGATTTTGTTCCTTTTTCTCAACGGAACTATTCCGTTTCCCGATTTGGAAATAGGTATGTCAGCCCGATTTCCTATTTTTCATTTGAAAACAGTACCACGAAAATGGCTATCGGTATCAAATATCCAATTACCGTGATGGCGCTAGATCATGATAAACGGAAAAGCTGATTGGTGACCGTTTTTTCGTTTTCCGTTTGGTCGAATGAAAAACGGTAGACGGTACATGTATTTCTACCTATTTTCTAACAAATTTTAAATTACGAAAATGAGTTTAACGGTAGATACCGATTTTAGTTACCTGACGCCGATTACTGTTTTCTGAACGGGAATATATGCTACCGTTCGTAAACCGTAACAGTCAAATATTAACCGATAACCGTTTTCCGTTTTGTATTGAGAAAGCAAAAAACGAAAAAGGTGGTTGAAACTCATTTTCAGATTCCGTTGTTGGAACGAAAATTGAATTAACGGTACATACACGGACCGATATTGCATGGTTACGTTTGAATATCGCAAATATTTCTCGAGTGAAAGACGGAAGGATAACTCAGAGACGCGAACATTTGCCATATTCAGATGTATCTATACAAAGTTTTATTTATTATTTATTTTGTTTCATATATAATTTCCCTTTGTCAGGAATTATTTGTCTTCTCAAAACTTTGACGTCGCTAATGTTACCATGGCCATGACCATTCAGATGTGTTCACTATGATTCATTTTGAATAACCAGTGGCTGTGTCAAAACATCGAGTGGACGTCACGAAGGATTCGTACCGTAAATCTCAGAAAACGGGTCTACATTATTCCAGTTATTTTAGAAGCAATTATATGTGTAGTTTCATCCATAAACTATTCAGAATACGTTACATATGTGTCTTATTTCCACCATAACAGAAACGGCTGAAAGAAAATCTTCTCCGAATAGCGTATTTTGGAAGAAGGGAAGTGCGTTAGTTCCACGCGCTAACCTGTCGTCATAGCGATACTTCACTGTAGTAAAACAACAAAAGTGTCAAATGCCACTGTTCCGAGCGAGAATAATCCTTATAATTCACTACAAAATAAATACGGTAATAATAAACAAATTCTGAACATCGCAAAGGATAAGCGGTGAACGTTTTGCAATGGGGCGGATCTAAAAGGAAAAGTAGTCCAATAAGAAAGCTTTGTAGGCCTGCTATACTGTAAGCCACCTGTTAAGATGCGTTTTCCTAACACACTGATATGGGGAACATTATTTATTATTCCCTCCTATGGAAAAGCAATGGGAGTGGAGCTGGAATTCGTTGCATGCCCGCAAGTATCATGATGTTCCATCCAATACCTATCACTTATCGGTATTAATGGATTTCCATATCGTTTTTTTTCAGAGTAGCCACAAGCGTTTTCATGGGAAAATCAAGGTGAAATGAAAACCACGAAGATCAACCCAGGATCAGACACAATTTACAATATGTGCCATCCGTGTTTCATATTTCTTACCAAATGTGAGAGGGTGCACTTAATGGTACAGGCGTGTCGAACCAGTTTTGCGAATGAGTTTGACTTTGAATTAAACCGACGACTTCACACGAAATTAACAAATGCTACTAGGCGAGATATATAAATGCCATATGCAGGTCCTTCGGGAGTTACTGTCCGAAAAGTAAATTCGCTTAGTCTCGATGTAGATTTGTCATGAGGGTAAACCATGATTGATACTTTGATACTTTAAATATGATGTTCCATTTAACCCTACCACGCTCTGTCCTATCCTGGGCTTGGAGGAGAGGGGGCATTATTTATTTCCGTTACCCTGTGGGGTAGAGCGCTGAAGCTTTCCATACTATATATTTAGGTCAAGTTTTACAAGAAAATGTAAAAAAAAATCCAAGATGACCGGTTGTGTTGCAAATAATACAGATCTTTTGTTATTGTCATCCAACACTTTATTAGATTATATTAAACGGAAAATGTTTGAAGCATTGATTCTACCGGGCAGAATCACGGTTTGGAAGCTACTTTAATGTTTCGAAGCGCTCATTATAGAAAATGTGTCCTGTATAAGCAGACTTTCTCAGTCTTATCGCTTAGTTACTGCTGTCAAGTTTCAAATAAGGTCCATCGAAATATTGCAGACTTTTCGTTATATAATCTTTGGAAATGTCCGTACAGGAATCACAGTGAAAGTCCTCGGATTTTGACTGGTGTTTCTTGTCTAATATTTCGCTGCACAGCTTCAATCTGATTATCCTTATGCCATCTCTTACTAACATACAGTATCTAAGGATAGATGAGTAGAGAGTGACTGAGTCATCACAGGGGTTTAATCACAAAAAATCGTGACGGAATCACGATTGCACATTCTAAATCTTCTCGGTAAAATAACTTTATTAATTACACATTTTCTACAAAAAAATATTCCGAGGATGACTCTGAACTGTTATTTTGTTCAACGAATACAGTTTCTGTCAAAAGCACATTTTTGCTATACAGATGTTTTTAAATGGTTTGCCTTTCAGTAAAATGCAACTTTTCTTCCTTGAATTCCATGAGTTGGTCAGGTTTATAAATTGTTGGAAATACAATCATATATATAACACATCTGTGTTATTGACGTATTGTTATCAATTTATTTTAATACATATTCCTTTGTGATTTCATCAGAACTTTGGTATGGAAATATTCTCAAATCTTCTGGAAATATAAGCAGGAAACAATAAACATTTCAAAACAACAAGTGAGGATGTCAACTGATTTATTGAGAGCTAACATTCCCCCCCCCCCAACTTCCTAGCAAGTTAAATCCTACTGTTTGTCATAAACAGGAAATACACAAGCAGTGGTGTGATAATATCTCACCCTCTGGGGGATTTCCTCCAGGGCTGCATGGCCAATCTTCACATGAGGTCCCCAAGCCTGGGCTTTTCTAGCTGACAATGCAACAATGGCAAGTCACACTGCCTTGATGAACCTGCTGGATAGATCTGAAAAAGATATTGAGACAGATCGAATTATGGATATTTCTTTGTGAATTCCAGGCTAAATGAGTCATTAATTTTGACTGCAAATATAAGGTGAAGTGCTGCAGTAGTTACTGAGAAGAATATCAATTGTTTAATATGTCAAGTATATCAAGAAAAACTTGTTGATAGTGAAAGCTCATAGAGGGTCCAGATTACAACATTCTGAGTTTAACTAGAAATTAGAATTGTTTTGCTAATTAAGTTATAACATTATAATTATATTTATAACTTACTTACCATCACTACATGTAGCTTCACTCATCACCATCTGCAATACAGTTCTTTAAACCTCAATAGTTCCAGCTTAACATGAACAAATCAACTTGCTTTTTGCACTCTATCCTGCAGTTGTTCTGTTCTCATATGACAGCATGGTGGCGCCACCAGTGGCCAATTAAAATATACCGGTACAGGGGAGATAACTCTCCTCAAATTGTTGGATTAATACCAGCAAGTGTAATAGACTACCAGGAAAATAAAATAATATTATCTGTATATAATTGGTGATAATGAAGAGGGTAGAGTATTCATGAATGTCCATTTTTTTCTTGAAAATCATGTCCAATTTTATTATAAAATCTTTGGATTGGACTGATTATTAATTAATTATTTATTAAAAATTAAAGTGTAAAGTGCTAATTTATAACAGTATGCAACTCCCCCAGTGACGTCATTGTATCTAACAAAATGGGGAGGTATATTGATTAACACACAATTATATGGGGGAAAACTTAGGATATTTCAGCCCCGATTTTAACACATAATGTGAACATATGTACTATATTTCCGTTGATAGGACAGCCGGTATATAACTTTTTGCTCGTTCAGGGTAATCCGGTAAAGATCATATTGCACTGTGGGGGAGTTTGGTTCGCTGGGAAAAGTCATAACATGACGGGCGGAAGTCTTAACGGTATCGTTAAACAATGGTAGCATTAACTATTTGAAACAGCATGAGCAGAAATGGTATTTCAGACCAGTTTAATGCAGTACCATACCGGTAGAATAAGCCCACTTTATCTTTGATCGGGAAATTAACGCATTAGACAATGTGGAAGACTACCCCCTGTTTTCCAACATTCAACTCTTGTAAATTATTTATTTATATTCGCTGCAAACGCAGGCTTATTTATGCCTCCTCTGTCGTCCACTGAAACCCCAAATTCTTTGTTGCGATACAAACGCATTGTATCAAGCTGTTTCTCTTTTGGAAATGCTATAAAACCAGAGGAGATGAAAAAAAAAGTACTAGTATTTATGTTTCCTCATTGTTATTGTTATTCATTATTTAATTATTTATTTTAATATCTAGCGCTGCAAAAGATCTTAAATTAACGAAGAAATGTACCGTGAAATTTAAATAAAACATTGAGTTGATGGGCCGCGAAATCCGTATGGGAAGCGGCAGTTAAACTACAATTTCAATCAATCAAAAAAGTACATTTCTACATCTGCTGCCTTATCTGCTGGAAATCTGTTGCCACCATGAGGGGATATTTTTGTATTCATTGGAAGAAATTTATTTTGTGTCAATGAACAATTGAACTATAAGGTAAAAATTCCCAATTGTTAAATTCTGCGGATAGTAAGCTTATACTTTATTTTCTAGATTTGATGAACTGTTCAAATTTACTTGATCGATTCTCCAAAAAATGGAGATTAATTTTTATGTCAATAAGCTTATTGAACAATCAGATCGTTTACAACAGTATGGACACTTCCTAACTATGAATAGTTAAGAACCATATACATCTAAAATGATTACATGGTAAACTAACATTTTGTAATGAATCTCTTTAGATGTTTTTATGCTCTTTTGGAGTGAAGCGAATGTAAAGTTTGGTTTTCATGAAGAGTGTTTACCATGTTAGTATTTGTATATATATGCATATTCTGTATTTACGAATTGCATTATTATGTCATTGTATACTACATTTGCTGATCCCCACCGTGGACTAACAAATACTGAAATCGAGGTAATGCACTAACATGCCTCTTTTTTCTAATTTTTAATACCATTTCCACAGTTAAAAAAAATTCCATCGAAGACCCCATTTTACAGAGATTTAAAAAGCAGAATATGTTTAATCTATTAGGATTTACTGCCTCGATTGATGTAATTAAAAGTCTACAGAAATTCCGAATGTAGAATTTACATGTTTAAATTGGGTTTTAATTTGTGTACCAGAAATTGAATTAAATTCATATCTTCCAATAAATTAATCAACGAAGCATTGTATCAGTTGGATATATAAGCTTACAGACATACTCGTGCTAATATTTGCGAATGATAACAGACAAAATACTTCGATTTCTTGCCTTATGTTCAATATTTGTAAATATGTATCATGCAGAAAAAAATAATAAAAAAAACATTGCTTTTATGAGATTTTTCACATTTTCCACCTATGATGTGCTTTTGTTTGCAAATGTATGCATGTAAAATGTGTTTGGTTTCTCACACTCTGTCACATGTGAAGGACAAACACAATTCTTACTGGATAGCATGGCTGTCCTATAGGACACAAATGTTCTATAGCATAGAATAATCCGTCCTATGGGACAGAATTATCTATCCCTTAGGATCCTATAGGACAGAATTATCTGTCCCATTGGATCCTATAGGACAGCTCATCTGTCCCATTGGATCCTATAGGACAAATCATCTGTCCCATTGGATCCTATAGGACAAATCATCTGTCCCATTGGATCCTATAGGACAAATCATCTGTCCCATTGGATCCTATAGGACAGATCATCTGTCCCATTGGATCCTATAGGATTTTTTGGTAAGGGTCATGCACTTTAGCACCGATGACATCCAGCAGATCTCGTGAATTTTATTAGATTTGTCCTCCAAATAAACGATTTTCATGCCGACTGGACATGCCCCTCCTCTCCATTTCCTTTCGATAGAAACGCATTCTTGATCGTGTGTCGAGCCGCGCTTGCACCGATTTACCTGTTGGTTCTCGTTCGCCCTCCCAGGTTGAACACGGAATTTGCGCTCACACATTTTATTCTCGATCCAATCAAAATCGAGGTTCGCCCTTAATCGGGGTTCGCTCATGTCTACGCATAGCACAATGTTAATGTATGAAAATCGATTGATTACAATAAGTTAGACGGTCATAGCTAGATTTATCGATTGTGCATGGTTGTTGTTGTGGAACTGAAAGTTCGGTTGTACGGCGTTATCCTAGCGATTTCGTCCGATTCTGAATGAATACTCACGGACAAGAGTCAGGCCCCAAATTTCAAACCCAACTGACGAAGATGTTTTTATTTTCCGCGCTACTCTGCTCTGGCCAAATGCACTGTCGTCAATCTCGGCGTCGCTGTTCGCGCAGTCACGCGTACGTGACGGGCGGTCCCACTGTCGTCATTCCCAGTATTTCTTATTCAATTTATGACAATTTGTGTCTTATTTCCTGCCATAATCTGGTCATGATAAGGCATAATAATATACAAATCCTTTCCAAATATTTAGCTTGTTTTCTGTCGCGCATAAACTTAGTGTGGTTTGGGTAAATTGTCCCCTCACCATGGTGACATGTATTTGTGCGCCAATATCGATATCGTCACTGCGTGTAAATTCATCTCAGTGATGATATATTTGGTATCATCACTACAATGAAAATATCGCTTTTATTCAACTAATACTATCCACTATCTCATGGTCAACTATATAATAAAAGAAGACATTATACTGACGATGGTTGCAAAAGTTTCGAATAATGGCGATATTGACGTACATGTTGATGATACGAAACCCCGTACCATGTATATCATAGTGACGTAAGAAAGAAAGAATGCCCAACTATCTGGTGAAATTATTTATTGCATATATCAACAAGTGCCACTTTAGCACAATGAAAAAAGCCCCTTCCCTCATGCATTCCAATGAATGAAGCTTTTCGCTACAAATGGTTCACGGAACACATTGTCGCTGGTGGCTTTAAATTCACATCCGACGTTCCTTCACTTTAAGCTGCAAGTTGATTCGCTCAATCTCGATAATCAGGTTGTGGACTACCTGCCCTTTCAGTCCACGACTGCCTTTCAAGGAAGGAAGCATCACGGCCTTAAATTTATTTGTTGCTCATCCACTGAGATCCCTCTGCAATATACAAAATATATTACGTGTCATGTCATATCAAACAAATTTAGGCATATTATAAGACAAGCTTATTGTTCTCCCAGAATTATAATACATAGGATTGTTTTGTATTGTCCAGGAAGCAAACTACATATGGTTTTATTATTTTAAAAACAAAATGCTAGTGAGCAATAAAGATGCGCTTGTTTGGCGCCGGTGTGATGGATAAGAATGTCCTGGTGACTGGTGTCCCTGTTCATATCCTTTTCTATTGCAACTGATTACAGACACTTGTCCTCGATGTGGAGAAAATTGTCATACCTTGATTAGAAGAGAGGAGCCGGACACTTGTAGCCACCGGAGATTCTTAGCCTTCACATCGGCAACACAGATTCTGTTCGGAATAAAACGGGACGGATTAGGGTTAATGTCACACTCAAGTTTATGTCACTCATATGATGACAGCCAGTTTGGATGGTGGAGGAAGCCGGAGTACCCGGAGAGAACTAATATTTTCCCGTCAGTTAATCACTTTCCATCACATGACTTGACAGATCTATTACATCATTGCTCTTGCCTAGTTATATCTAATACCGTTCAAATCGGTGCTAGAGGCCTTGTGAACATGCCATTCAGTTTACATGAACAACAGCAATAACAGCGTGGCTGGTATACAAATCTTCACTGAGATCATTTTTTGGTCTTGTGATGTGTTTAGATATGTAGTCAGAATAGTGGACGGTGAGGTCATGTGACTTTTTCCATCACCTCCAAATATACAGTTTTAAATGGATGAAAGGTGACAATATCTCGGAAAGAAAATGACAGCAAGCACAATGCTTCAAATTGGTCGTGACATGATGTTTAACGAGATTGGATCTAAAAACAGCTCATCAATATGGGATTCTTTAAAAAGGTCACCAAGAATAAAGTTGCATGAATTTACGGTGTCTGTTGGTGTATATGCATGTGATCCTTCTCCAAAATCAATACCATTTGAGGTTCACTTTAAATCTCCATCATACCAGTGTGTACTAGTTATTACCTGAAGTAATCATAAAGGTGATAGAAAGAACACAATTTTCGAAACATTAATGTAAGACACGTTTCCAGGTTTAAATGACTTTATATCTATGAGCATTGCAGCCAATATATTGTCATTTTCTTGATCCAAGGGAGATAAGATATCTACGCATATGAGGCCTGAACAGAGCATTCAACATGTGGATGTCTGACCACCCGATCAAAACAATGCCGGATTTTCACTATCAATGAATTTTAATCCTTACACAATTGCATCTGTCTCGATAGCAGTGACAGCGGCATTGACGAGTAGAGCCTCGCATGATTTTCTGTTTGTTCATCTGGTCTCTCAGTTTCTTGCACATGTTTCTTGTGTCAAATTCTACCGGCAAATGTAAACAGATTTACAATGGTTACTCCACAGTAATATCATTTTTCGAAACGTGCTTTTGTGACCGATTTGTTTTTATGTTTCTGCTCGTTTCTCTTAAAAAAAATGGTTCAGTAAATTGAAAATTCGCCTTTACGTTACCCATGATGCTTTTCTCTATGAATATGCTATAATAATGATTCGAAATCCTGAGATTTCAGCTCCGCACGTTTCAACGTTACAGAGATATAGAGCAATGTTCACCAGAGAGGGGGTTGGTTCCACCCTGCTCACGGAAATCTTGTCAGACAGATTTCATGTGTTTATGTTCAAAATTGTACCGCGACAGAAAGTTTTAAAGCAGTGTGTTCGTTTATCTTCATCCTATAAACATGCCCCTGTATCTACGTGAAACATGTATACTTACATCGATAGAGTGTATACATTTTCATCATCTTATCCATTCAGGATAGTGGGACGGAATCAGGAATTGAATTGCATTTTTATACAATGACTTCATGATGACGTTATACTAGACTCCCTTTCGTCATTTTATTAGAACATAGGATTTTTGAAAGTACATACCCAAACAAAGTTTGTGCGCACAAATGTTTTTTGTCCGGCGTTTCACGATTATTTCGCTGACTCATCTCACTTAAATAAATTACGACGGAATTCGAAGTCCGAGAGCTGCGATGGACTGCAATGAAGTACTGGTGTTGCCGCCAGAATGTCATTAGCATTGAGGTGTGCTTTGATAATGAATAATAGCATTGCCGTTTAGAAAGATGATTAAATCAATAGCTAATTGTTCTCGAAATAATGGGACACTAGCATTACTGAGGTTGCTTGTATCATTTACATGTCTTATTGGTGTTGAAGTGCTATGGATAGAAATGTAAGAATACACGCAACTTGGATTCATGTATCACATCTCTTAGGCAGAGATGAATGCATTATGTCAACATATCTGAAATAGACTTCAAACAGAAAGAAAATAGACTGGACATTGGCAAGAATCTGGTAACAGAATATGTGGTAGGCTATTCAGAACTACGGATGATAGAAAGCCCTAAGACCTCCACAGACCTCCAAATTCCTCATAATGGTGTGTGAAACAAAGTTGCAATCGAGACCTACATTTTCTTTCACTGAAATAATATGAAAGAAAGTGACAAAAATGTACTCAAACTCTACATGACCCAAACTCTACATGACCCAATGTCTCGATAGGCTTGCGAAAATAGATTGTGCTAATCAAGTAGAGTGTGAAAAGACCTAATCACGATCTACAAGAAAACACCGTACTAATCATGATATTTCAAGGAGGAGATAAATTTCCGCGGTCATAATTGACAGACATTATTCTTAACCCTATCTGGCCTGGTCGATTTGAGGTGTATCGCAGCTTGAAGGGGGGGGGGGCGGAAAGTGCCCCCCCCCCTATATATTTTCTCTACCACTAAGGCTAGAGGGCTGAAACTTGCCACAAATTATCTTGGGTTCAAGCTCTACCGGAAAATGTAAAAAAATCCAAGATGGCCGCCATAATGACGTCACAGTGACGTCATCTTCTCGGAAGCCATTTTGCGGCCTTTTTGGGGTCGACTTTTCAAAATTTTCATTTTTCAGATTTTTCTCTGGAAAAAAATCTAATAAAATAGGGAATAATTAGTTTTGCATAAATAATATACTTTCAAGGCCTTTTAGGCAAAGAAAATGTGAAGAAATGGAGCGAAAATATTGGAAAACACGACTTTCGCGGATACCATATGGCCGCCATTTTGAATTTACCCATGATCCTCTGCCTGGGGTATATGAAAATAGGCCCAAAATTACCCCAATGAGATAAGCTTAAAAGTCACCAAGTTTCAGCCTCCTCGGTTTTGTCGTTTCGGAGCAGCAGAGAAAAGTTCACTAGGGGGGCACTTTCCGCCCCCCCCCCCCCAGGCCAGGTAGGGTTAAAAGGGTATGAGCACCAAACCAACAGAAGGTATAGAAATATAAAGAGGTCCGTTCAATTTTCGTTCCAACAACGGAATCTGAAAATGAGTTTCAACCACCTTTATCGTTTTTTTTTTGGTTTTCTCAGAACAGAACGAAACATGGTTATCGGTTAATATTTTTCACTGTTACGCTGGACGGTTTACGGACGGTAGCATCTATTCTCGTTCAGAAAACGGTGATCAGCGTCAGGTACCTAAAATCGGTATCTACCGTTAAACCGATTTCCGTAATTTAATATTCATTGAAAAATACGTAGGAGTATCGTCTACCGTTTTTCATTCGACCAAAACGGTTACCGGTCAGCATTTCCGTTTATCATGTTCCAGCTCCATCACGGTAATTGGATATTTAATGCCTATGCCTACTTTCGTTGTACTTTTTTCAAATGAGACATAGCAAATTGGGAAGACATACCCATTTCCAAATCGAGAAACAGGAACAGAATTTCAAGAAAACGGTACAGCTGTCGTAAGAAAATCAAACACATACCGTTTGGCTGGATTACAAACTTCAACCAAATTGTGTTAGCACATAAGGGGCCTTGTTAATAATGGACTCGTATCTTTATCTGGACTAACACGACTTCATCAGGACAGGCGCTATATCTTGCTCCCCATGCCTCCATGTTATCTGGGTCCAAGTTGCCCCCCTCCCCGCCCTCTGCACCCCTCCCCCAATCTGGGGTGTTTGTGTGACTAATTGAGCTGGGCAGCTGGAGACGCATTCTAGGGTATTTCCGAGCAATAACACAATATGTTTGACATATTTTGGTGTTTCTCACAACATTTGTTTTATTAAATATTCGCCGTATATATCATTTCAAGCAAAAGGTTTAATTTTTTTTAACAGTTTAGCTTATTCAGTAAATGAGATCCCATATTTCCCCATAGCTTTGCTCTAAAGGGTTCATTTTTCGACCACGTTGTGGTTCTTTAGGCCGCTTGTGTGCTTACAAAACAAAATATCACATTTAACTGGTGAATGGATATTCTGATTGCAAACCTGAACATTCATCAGTTTCTTTTCCTTTTTCCCAACTGAACTGTTCCTGTTTCTGGATTTGAAAATGGGTATGTCTTCCCGATTCGCTATTTCTCATTTGAAAAGAAGTACAACAAAAATAGGTATAGGTGTAACATATCCAATTACCGTGATGGAGCTGGAACATGATAAACGGAAATGCTGACCGGTAACCGTTTTTCGTTTTCCATTTGGTGGAATGAAAAACGGTAAACGGTACTTCTACCTATTTTCTAATGAATTTTAAATTACAGAAAAGTGAAAATTGTAGGTACCTAACGCCGATCGCCATTTCCTGAACGGGAATAGATGCTACCGTTCGCAAACTGTCCACCGTAACAGCGAAATAGTAACCGACAACCGTTTTTCGTTTTGTATTTGAGAAAATGAAAAAGGTGGGTGAAACTCCTTTTCAGATTCCGTTGATGGAACGAAAATTGAATTAACGGAGGGTACAAAAAAAACGATTTTGTTCCTTTTTCTCAACGGAACTATTCCGTTTCCCGATTTGGAAATAGGTATGTCAGCCCGATTTCCTATTTTTCATTTGAAAACAGTACCACGAAAATGGCTATCGGTATCAAATATCCAATTACCGTGATGGCGCTAGATCATGATAAACGGAAAAGCTGATTGGTGACCGTTTTTTCGTTTTCCGTTTGGTCGAATGAAAAACGGTAGACGGTACATGTATTTCTACCTATTTTCTAACAAATTTTAAATTACGAAAATGAGTTTAACGGTAGATACCGATTTTAGTTACCTGACGCCGATTACTGTTTTCTGAACGGGAATATATGCTACCGTTCGTAAACCGTAACAGTCAAATATTAACCGATAACCGTTTTCCGTTTTGTATTGAGAAAGCAAAAAACGAAAAAGGTGGTTGAAACTCATTTTCAGATTCCGTTGTTGGAACGAAAATTGAATTAACGGTACATACACGGACCGATATTGCATGGTTACGTTTGAATATCGCAAATATTTCTCGAGTGAAAGACGGAAGGATAACTCAGAGACGCGAACATTTGCCATATTCAGATGTATCTATACAAAGTTTTATTTATTATTTATTTTGTTTCATATATAATTTCCCTTTGTCAGGAATTATTTGTCTTCTCAAAACTTTGACGTCGCTAATGTTACCATGGCCATGACCATTCAGATGTGTTCACTATGATTCATTTTGAATAACCAGTGGCTGTGTCAAAACATCGAGTGGACGTCACGAAGGATTCGTACCGTAAATCTCAGAAAACGGGTCTACATTATTCCAGTTATTTTAGAAGCAATTATATGTGTAGTTTCATCCATAAACTATTCAGAATACGTTACATATGTGTCTTATTTCCACCATAACAGAAACGGCTGAAAGAAAATCTTCTCCGAATAGCGTATTTTGGAAGAAGGGAAGTGCGTTAGTTCCACGCGCTAACCTGTCGTCATAGCGATACTTCACTGTAGTAAAACAACAAAAGTGTCAAATGCCACTGTTCCGAGCGAGAATAATCCTTATAATTCACTACAAAATAAATACGGTAATAATAAACAAATTCTGAACATCGCAAAGGATAAGCGGTGAACGTTTTGCAATGGGGCGGATCTAAAAGGAAAAGTAGTCCAATAAGAAAGCTTTGTAGGCCTGCTATACTGTAAGCCACCTGTTAAGATGCGTTTTCCTAACACACTGATATGGGGAACATTATTTATTATTCCCTCCTATGGAAAAGCAATGGGAGTGGAGCTGGAATTCGTTGCATGCCCGCAAGTATCATGATGTTCCATCCAATACCTATCACTTATCGGTATTAATGGATTTCCATATCGTTTTTTTTCAGAGTAGCCACAAGCGTTTTCATGGGAAAATCAAGGTGAAATGAAAACCACGAAGATCAACCCAGGATCAGACACAATTTACAATATGTGCCATCCGTGTTTCATATTTCTTACCAAATGTGAGAGGGTGCACTTAATGGTACAGGCGTGTCGAACCAGTTTTGCGAATGAGTTTGACTTTGAATTAAACCGACGACTTCACACGAAATTAACAAATGCTACTAGGCGAGATATATAAATGCCATATGCAGGTCCTTCGGGAGTTACTGTCCGAAAAGTAAATTCGCTTAGTCTCGATGTAGATTTGTCATGAGGGTAAACCATGATTGATACTTTGATACTTTAAATATGATGTTCCATTTAACCCTACCACGCTCTGTCCTATCCTGGGCTTGGAGGAGAGGGGGCATTATTTATTTCCGTTACCCTGTGGGGTAGAGCGCTGAAGCTTTCCATACTATATATTTAGGTCAAGTTTTACAAGAAAATGTAAAAAAAAATCCAAGATGACCGGTTGTGTTGCAAATAATACAGATCTTTTGTTATTGTCATCCAACACTTTATTAGATTATATTAAACGGAAAATGTTTGAAGCATTGATTCTACCGGGCAGAATCACGGTTTGGAAGCTACTTTAATGTTTCGAAGCGCTCATTATAGAAAATGTGTCCTGTATAAGCAGACTTTCTCAGTCTTATCGCTTAGTTACTGCTGTCAAGTTTCAAATAAGGTCCATCGAAATATTGCAGACTTTTCGTTATATAATCTTTGGAAATGTCCGTACAGGAATCACAGTGAAAGTCCTCGGATTTTGACTGGTGTTTCTTGTCTAATATTTCGCTGCACAGCTTCAATCTGATTATCCTTATGCCATCTCTTACTAACATACAGTATCTAAGGATAGATGAGTAGAGAGTGACTGAGTCATCACAGGGGTTTAATCACAAAAAATCGTGACGGAATCACGATTGCACATTCTAAATCTTCTCGGTAAAATAACTTTATTAATTACACATTTTCTACAAAAAAATATTCCGAGGATGACTCTGAACTGTTATTTTGTTCAACGAATACAGTTTCTGTCAAAAGCACATTTTTGCTATACAGATGTTTTTAAATGGTTTGCCTTTCAGTAAAATGCAACTTTTCTTCCTTGAATTCCATGAGTTGGTCAGGTTTATAAATTGTTGGAAATACAATCATATATATAACACATCTGTGTTATTGACGTATTTCCGTAGATTGCAGAAAGCGAATAGAAAATACAGCATACTGATTTGGGATCGGGGTTCCAAATATGAAACTTTAAAATGTGGATAGCGGACACAAATATTCCCATACAATAAGTACGACTTAATACAAGAACCAGCCGGCAGAAACTTCGGAATGAGCCTCATTGATCAAATAAAATGTGTCAGTTTTCTTCGCCAGCATGCACGCATCCTTCAAATGCAAATGAACAATTTAACCCACACATGAACAAGTATAAACCAAGATTCCCTTGAAACCCCTTTGAAAAGGTGGACGTATGTATTGAGAGCCAGACACGCGTGTAGGCAACATCTCGGGAGCCACAAATGTATTTTAAGAAGTCTGCACATTTTAGTTGGTCTCTTTGTTTGTAAAACAGTTGGGTGAAACCGAACCGATTTATTCTTCCAACAATTTCAATAGGGAAGTTAGCTTTATCGTGAAATCTGCGAAGTTTTATCTGGAACTAATTATATTAGAGGTAAACGTTGTTCCATGGTATATATGTCTACTCATAAGATCTCACCAAGTTCCAGATTTTTTCGTCCAGGATGTCTTGGAATATGGTACACACTGCTTAATATGCGGATGGCTTACCTCCCAACTGAACTTGTTCAATACGGGATCATACATATACCGATGGATTTTGACGCAGCTGCTTCTAAATATAGACGCATTGATCCCCCACCCAGCCGCGCAATCATTTCCAATGACCACAAAATAATAAGTTTGTATCGCTTTTCCATCAAGACGATAAAATTACTTTGGGGAAGAACGCGAGACAGGGGAGAGAGAGGAAGAATGGGAGTTACATTTTCGGAGTAGACGGTGGTGGGGAGGGGTAGGAGGTCTAGGCTTTGCTTCTTGCGGATATTTTAATGTCAGCATTCGTTTACCAAAGCTGGACGACGGGAAGGAAACGTCCAGCGGACAAATAATACCGAACAAATGGGGATTCGGCATTCCAGTTAGAAGATGAAACAGGGAGCTACATATCTCTCCTCCGCCCCCTATTATCTAATATTCGCACAACACAGTTACAGTACCGTTTGTCATACTCATAAGGTAATAGAAAGAAAAATGCGATAATTTTACTTTGATGATCGTAAATTGGTCAAAACCACGTGATAATATAATATAATACTATTAATCGGCCAGTAGGCCTATTACATTTCAGACCGCATTTCCGTAAATTGGTCGTCGAAGCTTTACGTTACAGCGATTGCTATATAAAATATTTAATATTTCACAAAATCTTTAATATTTCACCGCTCCACTAGTCCTTTTGTTAGTATTTGTTTTGTCCAGCTATTTTCGCACCCTTCGTTTTTAGTCACCCATAGTTAGAAGCAGCTGCGTCAAAATCCATCGCAATATGTATGATCCCGTATCGGACAAGTTCAGCTGTTCGAACAGCTCGCAACCACGTGGGACCGCATGGGCCGCAGCGCCCTCTACAAGTTATCTCCATTTATCTCGCCAACGAGAATCGTCATTAGTTTTGGCGAAATGAATTATTTTTTGCCATTTTATGCAAGAAAAATACTTAAACTTACAGAAATGTTCAGAAAGACCGAAAGAACGACTTTGTGGGGACATCACGTGGCCGCCAGTGTAGAATTTTCCCATGATCCTTTGCACGCAGGATAATCTCAAAACGAAGCCAGTAAGATTCGTGGGAAGGTTAGAAAGTTTCAGTTCTTTTGTTATCTCCATTCCGGATCTGCGGTGAAAACTATAATAGAAGGCCAAAATCCCCCCCCCCCCCAACCCCCGCAGATCAGATAGGATTACATTATTGGTTTACATATTTCCTTCAAATTCTCTGAAGATGGATATAAATCCTTCACGGGGTCACCCACATGTACACGTAAAGAGGCCCAAGTAAGAAGATCTTATAAATAGCGTTTTGTCAATGCATCATTGGAAATGTACCTTGAAAATCCTGATGTTTATTTATTGTCGTATTCATAAAAACAAAGATGTCTCCCCAAAACGGGCGTATCGTTAAATGCACAGCTCCGTTAAATTATTTACCCCCTGTTTTTTAGATCAGCCTCCTAAATATTATATTTATTCGCATAAATTAACTTTGGACCATCATAAAATCGCGCGCAGGATATAATTAACAAAAAGAGCAAACGTTTTTGGTTTGAGATCTGCTTTGTTAGAATCTGATAATTCAAATATTTATGATAAGACTTTCAGATCTTATTGCCGAGGAACCATTTTCACAAACTGTTTCACTTAATTTCAACTGTTTCACATGTGATCAGTAAAAGACAAAAACAACTATGACACCATTCGAATTCCTTGAATGAACCGCTTTCAGAAAATATATAACTGGTTTGGTTGAGTTTGTTTGTTGAAATCTAACAGAAAGGACCCAAAACCTTATCGATACGGATGTTGGAACCCTAAGGACTTCAGGCCCATTCACGGAAGATTCGAACACATAGCAACTATAGCATTGAAACAGATATGTTATATAGTTTTCGAAATGTACGGATTCAACTTTATGAAACAATCGACATTTGGAGCTAAAACGACTGAACTATTTGAGTTTAATCGAAGAAACCCCCAAAATACTTCCTTTTATTTAAGATGCTATTAGTTTTCCTCAAAATGTTATATAACTGTTTTTCAGCATACCCAATTTGGTCATTTCAAACCTCACAACTATCTCTCTATGATTTTCTAATTTCATCTCACAACGTATTTTATTGACAGCAGCAAGAACCGGAATAAAATACGGTGCACAACGGAATAACTTTCGCTGAATGTTTGTTCTTGTGTAAGAGAGATTATCTTATGGGCTGCATACATGATATTACTAGACATGTAGTATGAGCGTTGGCCCGTAATACCGTTAGCGATCACGGCCACCTTTAAATGCTGAAATATTTTTTATTTATTTTCATTATACAAACCATATTTGTGTATTTCGTTTGTTTTTATGTATAGATTTCTTTCAACCCTGTGGAAGATCGGCCTTCTTGGTTGAACGTGCCATCGACTTTAAATAAAGTGTATTTTCATTATTATTATATCACGCGGTCCAGATGTTGGTCCGATTTCATTATAATACAATTTCGAAAACGACAGTCTCATTTTGATGGCAAGAACATAGTGGAGTTAGCCTGTGAAACGGAGCGTGCGCTGCGCGGAGGTTTTGGAACTGCCAACATATCAGGCAAGTTTTGTGCTGATCAGTTCAGCGATTTCGGATAAGAAGATCTATTAATGTTTTCGATGGTCACCAAAGTTGACCAATGGGTTTCAGTTGGGTATAAAAGGCCAATGAAGTTTTTATTTCGTCGGTCAGCTATGTCGAAAAATGGAACGCGCGACATTTGGCGGAAAATTACAACATAACGATCATAATAGGCTTCCAGTCGTACTGGCTGTGGACCTTAATTACTTCATATCATGTAATCTCGGAGGCAGTTGACATTGATAAGTTTATATTGACCATAACAACGGCCATTCAAATCTATTCCCACCGATGTCTTATTGTTATTTCTTGCAATATTTCAAGCACTTCCTCAGCATGTGCACCGCAAATCATTTCGAAATAAAGATATCACAATCGAGGACAAATCTTATCAGATCTAACAAAATATATGAAGATAATTGTAAATGAAAACATCGAGTCTTTGCAGGTATTTGCACATAATGTATCAAGTTAATCTTTATAATGTGTGGTTATCGTTTTTGTCAGCAGCTGAGGTATATTTCTCGGGGTAATCGTCCTAGCCAGTCAAAATGGCACCACTCTGTCTATTGTGGAATGTCAAGACGCCAAATAAAGCCTGAATATACCACAGGGACGAGAAGTTATTTCAACATATAACAACTGATTGCTACCTCTATTTCCGATTTTTTCTAAGGCAAAATCATGGTGGAGGCTGACTTGTGTCTTTATGAAGGGCATAACGTTTATTGCTGGTATTTGTAGGATAAATTCTCAATAGACAGAGAGACAAACAGACATTATAATAATTCCACGGATAATCTGGAAGATATGTCGATTGCAGGATTAGATGCGAGACTGTATCTGTCAAAATGACGATAGTTTTGCTAGTGTGCGAGGAATTATGTCAAGTCAAATTGATTTAATTCACATGTGATCTCGATGCTTGTAAGCTAGGCTTAGTAAAGGCAGGACTGAAAGAGGTACACCAAAGAGAATCGAAAATCTCTCGATTCAAGAAGAAGCACATACTACAAAAAATTAATAATACCCTCAAAACAACTAAAATATGTTTCGTTACAGGTCCTGTATGCTGTTTCTGCTCTGTAGTCCATGGGCCAAGACCCCACATTTCACCAATCGGTACCACTCGAGATGGCAAATTCTAGTAATGTTTTTCCAAGAGGAATGTAGATGTTATCCATATGTGATAACCGTTGCAAAACGGTAGCTTAACAGTAGCAAAACACACTTTCTTAACCCCACCCCTGCTCGTATTCAGAATTCAAACAATGGAAGCAGGGGAATGGTTCCTTGGATATATTAGTTATTTCTGTCGCTGGAGAGCTGAAACTTCACATACTTTGGGGGCAGGGCCTCGTCCATTGGCACAAGTTAACATACCTTGATATTACCGTTGTATGATGTCATAGTGACGTAATAACATGTGGCATGTGACATGTAGCAACCTTGTTAACTGCTCTTTGAAGAGGTATTTGTACGTAAATTTTGCCCATATGCGATAACACATACAGAGCAATAGCGTAGTGATAGCTATGGTACTCTTTCTGAACCCTCCCCCATCGCATTCTGCACCCAAATTTGGGGGGTGGGATATGATTTCTTCGATATTTTAATTATTCCTCTTGCTAGAGAGCTGTAACTTTTCACCCCCTGCATGTGAGGTATATGCCTTTTGTAAACAAGTTAACGTGGCTTTGAAATGATAATTGTTATGACGTCAACTTGACGTCATAACATAAACAATAATTTATTTTTAATTTTTCGATACTTTCAATATGTTTCTTCCAATTTTGCTGGCAAATCTTGAGGTAACGGATTCGGTTCATTTTTTGTAAGGGGTATTTGCATACAAATGTTATCCATCTGGGAGAGCCGTTGTATATCTGTAGTTTATGGGTTGTTATGGTACATTTTCCGGACCCTACCTCTTTTTGTATTCTCAACCCAAGTTTTCCGATATTTCCATTATGGTTAGATAGCTGAAGAGTACCAAACTGTACCTCCATGCCCAGGGGCGTCGTTAGGGGGGGGTCGTCCGGTGCGAACGACCCCCCCTTGGCCGCGCCAAAAAAAAAAAAAAACAGAAGAAAAAGCAAAAGAAAAAACAAACAAAAAAACAAAAAACAAAAACAGAGAAAACAAAAACAAAATAAAAAGAGCATTAAAACATAAAATAAAAAAAAACATCAAAATTACAGATAGAGTGCCAAGATGTGTAGTGGTGTGTAAAAGGCCCGTTTTGTTTGTGTCAAACCAGGAAGTCAAATGGAGTGCGGCGTATTCTTCAATATCGATGCGGGTTTATGCGAAACAAATCTGAAAATAGAACCATAAATCTATATACATTGTGTTCAGATTTGTTTCCAAGAAAACGGGTAAAACGCATCTCCGGCAACCGGAGACCCTGGAGCTTCCGGGGCCTAGGCGGCCCCTGGACCCTCGCCTGTCAGGCTGTGACGATCGCTCATTTTAGCTTTGTGTAAATGAATCGCTATCATATTGGTTCTAATGTTCCATCATGTAAAGGTCATCGGTTTTTTATGTATTCTTTTTATGTGATAAACATAACTAAACAGTAAAATGGATTCAGGCATGAAGTATGATTTTTTCAATATCGATGAGTGCTAAGTTATAAATGCGAAACATACGTGAAAATAGAACCATAAATCTGCATACATTACGTTCGAATTTATTTCTGGGAAAACTCTTAGAACGCGTCTCTGGAGATCTGGAACTTCGGAGCTTCCGGGGCCTAAACGGCTCGTGGACCCTCGCCTGTTGGGCTGTGAGGATTTCCTTGTTTTATCTTTGTGTGAATGAATCGTATCTGTAGGCATATTGGTTTCCCTCCCAAGAACTATAAGTCATCGTTTTGTATGTTTTAAATATAACTAGAACGTCAAATGGATGAAGGCATGAGGTGCGATGTTTTCAATATCGATGCATGCTTATAATTGCGAGAAAAAAATCGTGAAAATAGAATCATAAATGTGCATGCAGTATGATCAGTTTTATTTCCGGAAAAACGTTCAGAACGCATCTCCGGCTATCTAGGACCCCGGAGCTTCCGGGGCCTAGGCGGCCCCTGGACCCCCGCCTCTTGGGCTGTGATAGTGGTCCCCAACTTTCAATTACGTTCCGACGCCACTGGGTTAGCCTTCGAGGTACATGTATATACATGTAGGCCCAAAGCGTTATTATTGTGTTTTCAAGATGACAAGAGAATAAAATATAATACTGATATTTGACAAATGACGTGTTAGTTTAATTGTTGGAAATCGCTCAGAATGCATCTCAGACCATCTAAGGTCTCCGAGCTGTATAATATAATCCTAAATCTGCATACATTATGTTCAGATTTAATTCCGGGAAAACGCTTAGAACGCATCTCCGGCGATCTAGGACCCCGGAGCTTCCGGGGCCTGGGCGGCCCCTGGACCCTCGCCTAAAGTGCTATGATAATCGACCCCCCTTTGAAAAATCCTAGCGACGCCCATGATGCCCTATTGTTATTGAAACCTTCATCTGATGCTGTGACGTCACCACGACTGAATAATAATGATGATAATTTCGGGGTTATTTTATTTTCTCATTTTTACTTAAACCAAATGGAGTGGTAAATCATGTTATGTTTCTTTGAAGAGCGTAAGCGGCCAAACAGTGGTCGTACGGAAGACATGGAGAAGGACAGTTAAAGAAATATTCCGAGATAATGCGATGTTTTCATTGATTCTCATCTTGACTACCAATGGTCCTTCCTATCCGTAACTTCCCTCCAAATTTGTTCTTCTGTCATTATTGGTGTGAATCTGACGAAATGTATTTTTTCTCTTAATCTACCATATTCGGTCACCAGAGTTTTGTTATAATTGCAATTAACCTTGGTGAGTACAAATACCTTCTCAATTTATAATTTGTACGGCATATGGTCACCCTTTATGATCAGCTAATGTTGGCCACCTTAGAATTTGCATCGTTTTTAAGACGTTACTCTTTCTTTCCATCTTGGCCACCGATTGTTTGATAATCCAGGTTGGTCAACGTGGTATCCCAGCAAATTTTATGCTTCAGTCATCCAAACGTGTTGCACGGGTAATCTACTCGGTGGTGCCAACTGCAAATTTGTTTTATAGCCAGAGATAGCCATATGTGTTATAGATATCTGTATTTCAACTGCTATGTTTGCTTCTTAAAATGCATAAACATTGCCCTTTTAGAACTTTTCAGAAGATTGTGATACCACTATTGCCTCTGGACATTATCCCATGAAAGCTGCTACCTACATTCACATTCACATCGTCTCCAAACACACATGATAGACCTCCTGATGAATCTGATGGTGGCAAAATATCCAGGAAATCAACAAGGTGATTCCTAGGTGACTCCAGCCCCGCTACCTCGCCATTCCCTCCTTCTATCTATTCTACTGTCGAGAGCCCAGGCAAAAAACTTATTCGAACGTAAATAATTCATTGATGACGTAGCCTACTCTTTCAGCCAATCAAGTGATTCGCTTTGCTTTGATCAAAGGTCGCAGGGGTCCGGTGCTGAGATCGGAAAAACAGTGGGCGTCATTCGGGATCTCAGCCAAACAGAAGCGCCACAACACCACTCCTTAATTAGCTGTTTAAATGAATGTTAACTGTCAACTCGTCTCACGAGGGTTAACCCTACCTGACCTGGGGGGGGCGGAAAGTGCCCCCCCTAGTGAATTTTTCTCTGCTGCTCCAAAACGACAAAACCGAGGAGGCCAAAACTTGGTGACTTTTAAGCTTATCTTATTGGGGTCATTTTGAGCCTATTTTCAGATACCCCCGGGCAGAGGATCATGCATAAATTCTAAATGGCGTCCATGTGGTATCCGCGAAAGTCGTGTTTTTCAACCTTTTCGCTCCATTTCTTCACATTTTCCTTGCCTAAAAGGCCTTGAAAGTATATTATTTATGCCAAACTATATATTCTATATTTTATTTTATTTTTTTCGAGAGAAAAATCGGAAAAATGAAAATTTTGAAAAATCGACCCCAAAAAGGCCGAAAAATGGCTTCCGAGAAGATGACGTCACTGTGACGTAATCATGGCGGCCATCTTGGATTTTTTTACATTTCCCGGTAGAGCTTGAACAAAAGATACTGTGTGGTAAGTTTCAACGCTCTGGCCTTAGTGGTAGAGAAAATATTATGGCCCCCGCGGAGGCTGCGATACACCCCAAATCGCCCAAGCCAGATAGGGTTCAGGTAGACCATGGTATTCGCAATGATGATTCGCACCTGAATGTATAACTTTGGTCCGAATGAAAACGAATATGTTAAGAGAACCGTGCATACGTGGTAACGTCAACATCGGCTCCGTCATCAATCGGATTGAAGCCGATACTCGATATCGCAATGCTGCAAACCTGAAACTGGACTA